>CAHIKZ030002666.1:1187500-1282500 GCA_903632075.3 Acanthosepion pharaonis
TTCGTAGATATAAATATATGCTACATATAGGCGAAAACAATTTGGTACTAACACTTATATCTATTCTTATATATATATATATATATATATATATATATAATATATATATTAATTTTTTGTTTCTCTGTTATTTACTTTTCAGAAAAAATGCTCTTAAAGTATTCTCAAGAAATTCATAAGAACTTTTTTTTTATATAACCGCAGACGAATTTATTTTACATCTTCTATATTTCGCTCAATATTCATGGCACCAATATTTGCTGCCACAGGAGGACTGGGTAGATTTTATCAATATTTTTATGACTTTTCTTTTTTACTTTAGACAAGACTTGGTCATCAAACTAAAAATTTGGGTCAGTCAGTAAAGCATTAATCACTCAAAAATTTTCTGGATTTAATAAATACAAGGATATTTTCGTAATTCTTTACCGGAAAAAGAGAACAGGTTTGTTCTAAAAAAAATGAGTTGAAACAAAATAGATAGAAATATATGTGAGACTAAATATTTTCCTGTCTGTGAGCTTAGACAAACCTCATATTCATTGAACAGGGATCCCAAAAAAGTGGTTTTAGCGTTTAGCAAGTCATCAAAGACCATTGAAACGTATTTATAGTCTCTCAACATCTCGCTTTTTAACTCAAACTTCACGTTCTTTCTGTTTCGTTCTTTTATTTCTCTTCTCTTTCTCTCTATATATTTATATTATAACGTTTATTTTAATTAAAAAGGGCTAGGATTAAAATTCCATTAATTACTTGAAAATAGTTTTTATTAATATTTCGGATACGAAAATTAAGTTGAGTGATATAGTCTTCGAATGGTCTCAACGATGTATATCCCGGTATTAAATGGGATAAATGTATTCTGCTTTGCTATATCTCTTTTCTCTGGTAAAGCACACTTAGCTTAGAAGTAGTCTCCAAGAGTAAAAATAGAATACAGCTTAAATTTCTGTCGGGAGACACATTTCTTTAATAAGAATATCGATCACCAAGCTAGTAGGTATTAATTTAACAGTTTAAAATCAAATACGTCTATTCAAACACTTGTGCCCAATAAATAGAACGGTTTTAGTAAAAGAATTATACAGGATGCGGAAGAATTATACAGAATGCGCACTTCTTTATCATAGTATAGGAGGTATTTTTTAGGCGTAAAATAATCTTTTATTCAACAGTGTTGGATAGAATATGTATATATATATATATATATATATATATATATATATATATATATATATATATATATATATATTAAGAAAAATAAACATTATATGCGAATACGCGATATTTGAAAAACGATCAAACAGACATAGTACGCACACACAAACACACACAGACATGAGCGCATATGCACAATTTTAAAATAGCTTATAAAAGCTGAACTTACACAAACATTAGGCAATTTATATTTAAGTATGTAAAGGGAACCAGAAAAATATGTGACACTATTTAGCGTTTGACTAACTAATTAAGCGTGAAAATTAAAAGCGAGAAATACTTAAGGCGAGAAGAAGCTATCACGAAAGACATACTGAGCGATGTCATTTTTTTAACAAAAGAAAAGTGGTAAAGGTTTTATTTTCATTTGCGAAAAACAAGTATTTTTTTTCGCAGAAGATAGGAAATTCGTAAGATCTCGGATCTGTCGGAATTAATTTATGCTATGACGCGGCGAATAAAAGATAGAAATCTGCCCATGGCAATAATGAAAATTTCAAATTGGTCAAGTGGCTTACAAACGCGAAATGCTAGAAGATAATCGTAATTAGGTCGAGCATGCGACCAAGATAGAATCAGCTGAGACCACCCCAAAGGAAAAGGGAGGAGGAAGAGAAAAAGGGAGGAGGAAGAGAAAAAGGAAAAAGATAAACCATTAACTATGTTACGGAGATATCATTTGGTTTTGGAAAGGGACCACCTGTTTTATGTCCAGACCTGGCCATGATAAAAATTTGTTGCCTGGACAGATTGTGGCAACAGAAGTACGAAGGCGTTAAGGATACAAGGAGATTCTGATAATCACTTGACGAAAATCTCGTTGATGAGTTCGTGATGACATTCAGTTAAGATAGAGACTTAATGGCAAAAGAAAGAAAAGAAAAAAAGGAAGATAATTTTTTTTTCTTTGAGCGATAATTGTAAACTGAGGCCAGACTAGCCACACCCACACTGCCGAGCGTTCATTGGCTGAATGGTGGCGTGAGCGATGAGCGAAGGTAAACATATGAGAAAGAAGGGAAACCTGTTGACGCCCTCTGAGGGGATTGGTGTGAGATACCACTATGAGAAAGAAGGGAAACCTATTGACGCCCTCTGAGGGGATTGGTGTGAGATACCACTATGAGAAAGAAGGGAAACCTGTTGACGCCTTCTGAGGGGATTGGTGTGAGATACCACTATGAAAAAGAAGGAAAACCTGTTGATGCCCTCTGAGGGGATTGGTGTGAGCTACCAATACGAGAAAGGAAGAATTTGGGAGGACAATTCCCTTAAGAACCCCTCTAAAACAGAAAGTAATGGACTTCCAAAAATGGAAAGTGATAAATTTTCCTGTCCGAAAACAAAGAAAATCCTTATTGCGGATTTGGAATTATCGAGGAACTTAAACCACGACAGGCCCCCACCCGGTTTTGGTCGGCGTCCATATAAACGGAGTTACAGGGCAGAAGCGAGCAGTTGGGCAGACGCAGAGAGAGTGACAGAGAAGACAGAGTTGAGCTGTGAGCTCGCAGACCAGCCTCGCAGGAGCGGACTGAAATATATCCACGCATTCTGACTTAGACTTCTCACCAAAAATGTGGGGATATAGACTTAGACTTCTCTTCAAGGATAAAGCAATAAAATCACTAAAGCCTACATTAAAAACAGGGAGAAAGTGGAAGGTCAGAGAGACGATAACAAGTGCTAAAGACAATCTAGCTTTCAATGAAGTCATCGGATACACTCAAGCAGGGAAACAAGGGTTAGGGCTAAATGAAAGGCAATGGTGGTCGAAAACTTCTGGTAAAGATCGCCGTGACATGGTCATCTAAAATGTGATGAACGAACAAGATAAAAAAAGACTCGTAAAAGGAGTGCAACAATCCCAACAATGAACAAACTGGGAGGAGGCCCTGCAGAAATCTATTACTTGGAAGGACATTTGGCAGATGGCTCCACTCAGGTTGAGTTATTTAATGCGTTCCACGTATGACCTGCTACCATCTAAGAACAATCTTGTTAAATGGAAGAAAGAGAGTGATCCTACTTGTCCCCTGTGCAAGGAAAAGCCACAGATATTAGAACATGTTCTTAGTTCCTGTAAAACAGCCCTTGTCAATGGAAGATATACATGAAGGCACAATAGTGTTTTGGATGAGCTAGTCAAAATTATAAAGAAATATACGAAGTCTGAATCATCTAATTCAGCCCAGAAATTTGTTGCAGAAGGAAAAAGATATGTCGGTTCTAAGCAAACAAGCAAATGTCATGCTAAACCCGGAACAAAATCTCTTTAGTTCTGGTGGCATCTAGGAGGTATCTGCAGGCCTTCCTGGTTGCCGTAATGATTACCCCAAAATAATATCAAGTAAAGGTCTGCGACCAGATATTGTTCTTCTGTCAAGGGTAAACTATAAAATCATCCTGGTTGAATTAACAGTACCATATGAATGCTGGATGGAACAAAGCCACGATTATAAAACTAATAAATATGAAAATCTAAAATCAGAGCTAATAAAGGAGGGGTATAATGCAATTGTTAGAGCAGTGGAAAGTGGAGCAAGGGGTTTCGTTTCAGGCACTTTGTACCAATTTCTGGGCCAAATTGGAATGAAAGGGCGTAATAGCGCCAAAAGTATAAAACGCCTAATAGAAGTAACAGAAAATAGTTCTATGTGGATATGGAAAAAACGAAATACTCCGTGGAGTGTTTCAGCGAACATGACGGCATGACACGACTGATCGTGAATGCATAATGAGGTTCACGTTGCATTCTCAGGACGTGAGGTTTGCTGTTTTTCGGAATTTTCGTAAATTTAATTTCGCCGTTACACATTTGAACTAGTTTATCTACAACACTTGTATATCGTTATAATGGGGCCTCACATCAGTGAGGGGGGGCGGTGTGCAACTGAAACCGTTGAGAGGAAGGCACCGAAACGGTGCACATTCTCTCCTGATGACCCCAGTTTAAATATAAATTCGAGAGGAACACATCAAATTTCAGTGAAGTCATATGCCGTAGAGAAGCTCGGTGGAAGTGTCATTGGCATGAGGAGCATTACACATTCAGCTCGCTTCAGGTGAGTTTCAATTACTTTCCAGTAATTTCCTTCTTCCAAAAACAAATTTTTTGAAGAACGACTGGACTCACACCACCAAAACAAGTTTTACGAATATCGCCTGAAGATACCAAAAACCAGTTTCTTGAAAAACAACAAGATATTAAGACTCGCCTAACAAACGCAAAGTGTTACGTATCCATAGAAACGGTTTGGGAGAAAGATTCAGTCCTGTATTCAGCAACCAGATATAAAAATATTTGTTATTCTTTTTTTAACACATTTGAACCTTTCGAGTTGTTACTCTATTTTCTTTTACATATACTTGTGCAGTGTCACCTTTGCTCGAATTCGGTTTGCACTACGGCCCGACGACTGATTGATTTCGTCTGCCTAAGATCAAATCACAACGTGGGTAGGTTAGACTAGAAATCAAAGCAGTTACTTCGGTAACCAGACGTTGGAGCGAGCGGATACCGAATCTAACTAGATTTCCATCCGAATCAGCCAAGGGTTAGAACGTCACATTTGGCGCCGCGACCAATACCAAGTCACATTGGTCGTCACAGGATAGCACAGGGGCAGAGGCACAGGGTGACGTCACAAATATTCGGAAATCTAAAATACATAAATAAAACCATACGAAAAAAAATTCATAGCTCTTTAACCAGATTTCCATAAATGAAAAATATATATCTGTGTGTGTGCGTGTGTGTACTGTGTGTGTATTTTCCACTATCTCAAATAATCAAAAGTCGCTGGGAAATACTACATCTCAAACCAGACTTCAAAAATTGTTTGAGAACCTGGCCTTCTAGCATATCCCAGACCTAAGAACCTAAAAGAAATCATAGGTAGTAACCACATTTCAGGGGACAAGGTAATCCGTAATAAACCAAAAACAAAAACAACAGGATTTTCCCAACCATGTCATAACAAAAGAAGCTTGTGCTGCAACCACATTAGACGCACGAATTCATTCACCAGCTCAGTCACTAAATTTATTTTCAAAATCTACCACGACTCTAACTGTTATAACATAATTTACCTCCTAGAATGTACACTATGCCAGAAACAATATGCTGGAAAATCTGAATGGCCTTTTCACTACAGAATTAATAATTATCGCAATCGAATTAAGTCGACTCCCCATGAAAGATTATTACCTGTAGAACAACATTTCCGCCTAGAAAAAAACGATTTTAAAACCCATGCCAAATTCACTATAATTGAGAGAATAGAAAAGTCCAGAGCCGAAAACATTAGAAAGATTTTAGGGTTCCATGAAAATAAGTGGATACAACGTTTAAAAACGCACTACCCAGCCGGGCTTAACTATAAATTTAACAATATAGATAGTGTTAGTATATAACCCTACAAATCAAAACCTACCCACATTTCTCACCCACACAAGACAAACATGCTTACGGAGGTGTTGAGGCCTCACACTTATAAACACATCCACACATACATACACACTTACACACATCATACTCACTCACTCCCTAAAGAGCCAAATGATAACACACACCCATAGTAATATACACGCTTACACACATCATACTCACTCACTCCCTAAGAACCAAATAACACACACACAACACAGAGACACCCCCCCTTTCCAGGAACAAATAAATCTGTCAAAATGACTTAAAAGAGACTGTTTGACCAACATAAAAACTGAAGAAAATTCATGTTAAAAAATAAAAAAAACAAATGAAAACTACAGAAAAAAGTACATTTTCTCCATCAAAACATTAATTCCTGTAGTTCACTGCTACTAGCAACAAGAAAGTTATTTTTCTCCTGATGATGGTCATGTTGGCCAAAACTAGTCGAGGAATGTAAATGAAATAATAATAAAAACGAAGGAATATTAATATACAACCCAATGTGTCTGAAGATTTTAATTTTTTAATTCTTTAGTATTCTTTAGTTTTTTAATATTTTTTATTGTTCAATATATATATATAGTGTCCATAAAGTTCGTGTTCACTTTAAAGTTATAAATTATTTAAAGTACACATGAACTTTATTATATATATATATATATATACCCTATATATATATATATATATATATATATATGTTTTGAACAAAAAAATATTAAAAAATTAAAATATTCAGACACACTAGGTTGTATATTAATATTTTCTGTTTTATTATTTCAGGTAGGCTCCTCGACTAGTTTCAGCCATTAATGACTTTCTGAAGAAAATGAACTTTATCGATAGTTTTCATTTGTTTTCTTTTATCGTTGATTTTGGTCAGTTCTTCTGTTGGTCAAACGGCCTCTTTTAAGTTGTTTTTAAGATAGAGGCTTAGGAGAATCAGAATTCCCTTTTTGGTCAGTTTGACAGTTTCTTTGCTTGCTGGGAAAGGGATGTGTGTGACTGTGTGTATGTGTTTGTGTGTGTACGCGCATGTGCGTGTGTGTGTTAAGTGTATATTATGTAGTTCTTTGGGATTGTGGATGATGTGTATAAGTGTATATATTAGTATGGATATGTGTATAAGTGTGAAACCTCAACACCTCCCCAAGTATGTCTGTCTTGTGTGGGTGAGAAATGTGCGTAGGGCTTGTTTTATAGGGTTATCTATTAATTTTGTCTATATTGTTAAATTTGTGGTTAAGCCCGTCTAGACGAAGTGTTTTGAGGCGCAAAATCCATTTGTCTTCATGTTCCTCTAGAATTTTTCTAATGTTATCTTTTCTATCTATTTCTAAGTTTTTAATTTAAAATTTTTTTCAATTATTGAAAAAATTTCAATTATATCTATATGATATTATTTATTCAAAAATTATAATATAAACATGTTATAAAATCACTACAAAAATAGCCATTTTGTTTCAACACTTCTGGTCTCTTCTCAAGTGATGATGTTGAATGTAGGATAAAGAGTTATATATATATATGTATGTACTCATATGCACCCACAGGAGGGTCACTTCCAAACCAATGCATCCATTTTTCATGCGTGCGCACAGCGATAGAGGTAGATATTAGTATTATGGCAGTAGAACTAAAAACTTCATCTGAAAAAGAAAACATAATTGTTCAATTGTTATCAGATAAGAGTATTCTGGCAAATTCGCGTCATAATTGAAAGGATCTGCAAATATCGTGACTGAATTGCTTTTGGAATGACAGCATCCACTGAAATTCAGCAACACTTTCGGAAATAAAATAGAGAATGTAAGCACAGTTAGGTGGTGGATGATGTATTTCAACAGTGACGACAAGAATCTATGCAAATGTGAAGGTCACTTTCGTTGCGCGTAGCACGCAATATATGAATAAAGACAAAAATATCTTAGCCAACGCGATTCGTCCTCTGAGGGACTTTATGAAAGCAAATGTAAGGATTTTATTTGTGACATGTATTCATATAAAAGAGCAAAATGTTATAGGCTTTACAAAATTTTAGCTATAAGAGTGCTCATGAATATTCATCAGGTTAGCGGAAATTTCATGGACATGAGGTGATACAATTCAATGTTTCAAAAATTAAAGGGAGTAGGTCATATACATACATATATATATATATATATATATATATATATATATATATATATATATATGTGTGTGTGTGTGTGTGTATATGTGAAAATTAGTATTTAAATTATTTTGGATTGCGATTGATTTATGTATTATATATTTATTTTTAATAACATAAGGTTATGGACTTAACCGTATTCATTTAATTTTTTAGTATTTTTGTGGCCATGTATCTTGGCTTGGCAAAGTAGTCATTCTTTCAGGAAAAGGAGATAAGGGAAAGAAGAATACGGGGCGCATTTTTATAATTTGATATGATTTCCCTTCTAAGTAAATATCTTTCTTCTATAAAATAAATACCAATGTCAGTATCAGTGTGTCACATTCTTCAGTTAAATAGACACAACTCCCAATAGCTCAACTCCTTCTACTATACAATAAATGAGAATGTCAGTGTATCATACTTTATGAATTAAAGAGACTCAACTCTCAATAGTTCATCTTCTTCTATATAATAAATGCCAATGTCAGTGCAATTCACTATTTCAATAAAAGGGACACAAGTCTCATTAGCTCATCTTCTTCTATATTATAAATTTCAATGTCAGTGTGGGACAAGCTTTCGATTAAAGGGATACAAATCTCATTAGTTCATCTCCGTCTTGTATATAATGAATGCCAATCTCAGTGTGTCACAGTTTTTCCACTTTTACGCCGTAGCCCAAAATATCATACCATCTTGGAATCAGGCCGACTCCTTGAGCAAATTAAAAACTTTCAGTGCCGGACCCGGAGCCACAATTTTGAAATATCCGGTTCCCAAATTTTCATAATTGTGATTGTTTTCGGCGATTTTTTAATGTGATTTATTTGCGACAATTTTTTTGTAACAATTTTTATAAATTGGAAATAAATGTGGGAATAATCGAAATTAATTGCGAAATCCAATGAAAGTCACCTATGAAATAAAAAAAAATGTTTGTACGGAAAGTAAAGACCTACGTACATCAAATTGTCTTTAAATTAAGTGGTGTCAGAAGAATTATTTTTGAAGTTTTAAAAGGTAAGCTTCAATATCAATGCAATATTTAAATGCAGGGATCAATTATAAGTTCTGTATGTTTTTGCCTATCGTATTTACTCCTCCCTCCATATTGTGATGAGAGCCCAATCAAGAGCCCTCCACTGGAGCTAGCTTAAATGCTGCTCGGCTTTTAAACTATTTTTTAATAAGGGTTTTGTACAGTATATGTATCCCCTAAAAATGTAACCTACAATATCTGTGATGAGAAACTCACTGAATCCCTTAAGACCCTAAACAGGGTACACGACTCTATTAAGTTCAACCATGAAAAATAAACAAAATCGCTAACATTTTTAGACGCCCGCATTTATAATCAGAAAACTACAAACAATACTACATACTAAAATCACCGACATCCACAACTATCTACACTTCCCACTCAAGAAGAAAATCTCCCCTATTCACAAACATTTAGACTCAGAAGGATATTTTCCAACAATGGAGAACTTAATAAACACACTCAGAATTTCGAGTATCAATTCACAACACGTAGCTATAAACAACATCTAATCTGAGAACAAATAAATAAAGCAATTTCACACCTCGAGAACATACCCTTATGTATAAAATTAAAAATAAATCCAGACGCATCTTTCTAGTAACCACTTTCAACACCACTAGCATATCGTAGACCTAAGAACCTTATGGAAATTATAGGTAGTATCCAAATTTCAGATGATAAGGTAATCCGTAATAGTCTAAAAATAAAATCAACAGCATTTTCCCAACCATGTAACAACAAAAGGAGCATATGTTATAACCACATTAGACATAATTCGCTCATTAGCTCAGTCATTAAATCTACTTTCAAAATCTACCACGACTCTAACTGTAGAAGACATAACATAATTTATCTTTTAGAACACACTATGCCAGAAACAGTATGTGTGAAAATCTGAATGGCCCTTTCATTACAGAATTAATAATTATCGGAATCGGATCAAGTCGACTCTTTTCGAAAGATTCTTACCTGTAGAACAGCATTTCCGACTAGAAAAACATGATTTTAACAGCCATGCAAAATCACTATAATTGAAAAAATGGAAACAGACAGAAAAGATAACCTTAGAAAAATACTAGAGGAATATGAAGACAAATGGATATTGCGCCTCAAAACACTTCGTCCAGACGGATAACTACAAATTTAACAACATAGATAGAATTAATATATAGCCGCATAAATCAAGTCCTACCCACATTTCTCACCCACACAAGACAGATATGCTAGCGGAGGAGTTAAGGTCTCACACTTATACACACACCCATACTAACATATACACTTATACACATCATACACACTCCCGAAGAACTAAATGATAACACGAATATATCCCCTGACCAGCAACCAATAAAACTGTCAAAATGCCCAGGGTAATTCAGAGTCCCATGAATCTATCCAGCCTCTAACTTAAAAAACAACTTAAAAGTTCATTTTTTTTAAAACAGTCACACACACGCACACACACATATATATATTAAACAGAGGATTCTGTGTGTCTGTCTGTGTGATACATTTTCACTCGAGATCCATCCGATTTTGGCCAAACTCGGTACATACATTGTGCAATGTAAGAGATAGGTTCGCAGCGTAAAAAAATCGATATTTAAAAAAAAAATCAATAATCGATAAAGCCGATCAAAAATCGATAAATTCAACTTTTTCCTCCGATTTCTTTCAAACTCGGTATGTAGGTTACTTACATCATGAAGAGCCCAACTATATTCGTTTTTATTTCTGCGCCACTGCGTTTAGCGAAAAACAAAAAATCGATTTCAACACAAATCGATTCCAACACAAATTTTAACTCCCACTATTTTCAAGCAATCTAATACAAGCTTCACTCAGTTGTAGCCAACAATAATTTGATTTACAGTCATTTAACCTGATAATTGAGTCCACCCACATAGTGGAAATCCGCGTAAATAGCGAAAAATGGCGATTTTTACTGTCTTTTCTTATTTTTCGTTGAACTTTCAACCAATTTTCATCAACCTTAAGAATTGCTTTATATATGTATCCTCTTTTCCATCATTGGTAGCACACTGACAAATTTAATTTAAAAAACTCCAAAATAATTGTGGTCTGAAGTGGTTCTTCATGTTGCCTGTTTTCCCCTTTTGTGACCTCGGCTAACTTCGACTGAATAAATACAGACTACTTCTGTTATACCAGTAACTGCATTAATTCAAAATGTTTTTAATGAACGTACTTTAAAGTAAGTGCATTAAATAGATTCTGTTATATCTAAGCATGATGCTGTTTTTACTCTACTCTAATTGAATGCTTTTTCTGATCGACTAGCTGGGTATGGCTGCTATCATATATATAAAGTACAGTGTATGTGTTTGAGCGTTTGTGTGTTCAAGCAACTCCTCTGCTTCCACTGGTTCAATTTCAATGATTCATAGCTCATTCAAAATCCCGAGAAAAGTTAGGCACAGGGGACGATTTTCGTTGAGCTCAGATTCTGGGTTGCCAGATTATGCCAGGTTAAAAATATATATTAATATATACTTGCCATTATCATTGCTTTGATGGTTCAAGTAACTCTTATTTACCTTTTGTATCCAAAATTGCAGCCAGCTTAATATTTTAAATTAGCTTAAAAGCCACCCTATTGGATTGCATTTAAGCTAGCTCCTGCGGAGGAGTCTTGGCTTGTCTCTCATCGCAATAGCGAGGGAGGAGTAGATGCAATAGCCATAAATAAACTACAGAAGAACTCAAAATTGCTTGTTGCATTTAAGTATCGAATTAATGTTTAAGCTTACCTTTTAAAAGTTCAACAATAATTCTTCTGCTGCGACTTAATTTAAAGACGATTTGATGTAACAGATCCTTATTTTCTGTCCAAACAATTATTTTTATTTCATGAGTGACAGAACAGGGGGAAATTTATAAGATAAAATTAATATAGTGTAAAGACGGAAAAACAGAAATTAGAATTAGTTATACATTCAACATTTGAAGAATTAATTAAGTAAAACCTATATTATGGAATCTATATGAATAAATGCAATATTGGAGCTCAATTCTCCCACGAATTCTGAGATTAAAAAGACCCAGTTCTAGTTTGTAGTTATTTGTATTAAATTTCTCGGAAGACTCCGGTAACATTGAATGTTTTTGGTTTCTATAAATAGAAAGCAAAAACACAAATTTAATATTTTCACCGAATATTTATTTATTAAAAAGTTTACTTAATGCTTAATTGAAAATGGGTGCAAATCTAATATTGCACTCCAATTATCATCAAAGAAGTTGAATACTAACCGAGGCTGTTTGTCTAATTTTGCAAAAAGCATACATCCCATTCTCTATCCAATTTGTATGCCTTGCTTTAACTAGTCAATCGTGTGAAGCACTCAAAAGAAATCATACTTACTGTAGTAATAATAATAGTGCGAAAAAGCTACTTACCTTGCAAGGATGTACAGAGATTACATTTTTATTTATTAATTAGTTATTATATTTCTTAAAGGAGCCTCGTTATGGGTTAATGTTTAGCGAGGTTGAACATTACTACGGAATAGTGTGTTTGATCATCATTTGGCCAAGAGCTAACATAATAGACCAACGAAGTTTAACATGTCTAAAAATCGTAAAATCAACAACACAATTGCCGTAATTATTATTTATTAAATTCCATTTATTAATCATCACACGAATTTAAATATTTCAATTGTTCACTTTTCATAAATATTCCCAAATTTGGTGGATCTCATAATTGTAATATCCCAGCACCACAGCAGACTGAAGATATTTACTATGATCAACTAGTGCGGACAATGTTGTAAGGATCGAATTCACTAATCTGTTTGTCAAGCTTGACAGACTTAGCGTACATAGGTGGACTTCCAGATTCTTGAGAAATATGCAAAAACTATGCAATTATTGAAAAATTAAAAGGAAAAAATAATGAGAAAAGTCATCTTATCAGATTTAACGTGTCTGGAGTCAAAAAAAGTTTTATTTGCTGGTGAAAGCTTATTTTCTTGCAAGAAATTTATGCACAAATTGGTCAAAAGAGATTTAATGTTCAGGAAGTGTTGAATTTTAAATATTGAACGTACAACTATTAGATTTAACTGTTTCATTCAAATTCAATAGTATTTTACATTTTTCAATTTTTCGATTTTCTGCATTTCGTCGTCATTATCGGCAAATCGTTATGATTCAGATCGATTATGTGATTATCATCTATAATTGGATCAATAAATGCAGAGCATGAAAATATAAATTAAAATTTATATATTATGTGTATTTTGTCAATAGAAATAATTCTGCTTCTTGGTCAAGATATTAGCGTGTACTAGAAGAGGTCAGTGTTGAATTTTGATTTACAAATATTTCACACGGAGGATTAACTCGCGAAAATCTTTTTCTCACCTGACATTGTACCGCAGTAAAATGAGATTAATAAAAAAAATCATATTACAAAATAGATAGGTGAGATGAAAATTCTTAGGAAGCTGTTTTTGAGAGCTTAACAAAATTATACGCATCTTGACTTGTGAACTGCCTCTGTAGATGAAAATATTTGGTTTCCATGTTCGCCAAATAATATATCTCATCTCTGCAGGCTGCTAATACTTCTGCAAGGATGGTGATTAGCTTGTCTAAATCTGGTTAAATCTGAATAGCTAGCATAAGTCTGTCAATCTTTATAGCTTACTGCTGGTCTGTCCAAGTGATAGTTGTAAATATCTGTAATTGCTTTGAGTCAGCTATCGCTAATTGAGAGACCGTAATGGGAAATACGCCATAAAATGGAACAACCATGACTGCAATTCAGAATAATAGCTCATAGGACACAATATGCAGACGTAAATGTTGTTCTGATAATGGCGCGTAGATAGTAACCGGATTTTTCTCCTATCACTATCTTGTATTGAATGCTGTCCAAGAGAAATTTGTCTGAGCATTTATCTTTTTCGATATTATCTCTCCAATTCCCGCGTAGGAGGGTTTTGATTTTGGAACAATTCCAGTGTGAAAGGTTTTTTTTTTCCGTGGAAAGATTTTAAGGTCGCCACCCTCTCTTTAACTCGATTTCATAGACTTGTCTTAATAATTCTAGTAACACACTATCATTGAAAGGGCCATGTTTGCTTTTCAACAGGTTGGCAAAAGGTGAAAAACAAAAGAAAACGAAAATACTTGAATTTCAAAACGGTATTAGAACTTAAATTTCATATCGATTTCTGGCACGCATAACAAAGTTTTCTTCATTTTTGAAATGACCGGTAAATTGTAATTCAAGGAAATTCTTTTCACTTCGAAGTAAATTGAAACGATAAAAAGACAGTGAGACAAAATTAACTCGAAATATTAGTTAAGGCAGTTATCCTCATACTTTTGTTTTTATCACGACAATTTAGCTTTCGGCTATTCTTATGCGTAAATTGTACATACACACACACACACACACACACATAAACATATATATAGATATTGATAATATTAGTGGTCATATATATATATATATATATATATATATATATATATATATATATATATATACATAAATTACCAAGAAGATAGAATACAGGTGTGACACCATTTAGGGGCACAAAAAAAAAAAAAGGAAAAGAGAAAGGAAAGAAAGGGAAAAGAGGCGAGACTTAAGCTTAGATGATAAAAGAAACCACCCACGACCGGGGGGACATTGACAATGTTATTTTGATAAGTAGCAAATGGTGAAAGGTTTCATTGCCATTGCAGAAATTTCTAAATAGATAAAAAAATCGACTGTGTTATGGTGGCGGACTTATGTTATCGGGAATGCAGGCGAACATCTAATTGACAAACTCCAGACCGGCTAGCTAAACTCCGAGACATTTTGACAATGTTATTTTGATAATGGAAAAAGATGGTGAAAATTCTGACGACCAGTGTCTTCGGATTGCCTGACAAGGACCAGGTGAATACAGAGCTTTGGATAGATAAGAAAAATTAACTGTGTCAGAGGGGGCAAACAATATTGTCGGGAAAGGATTTAATAGGCCATCTGTTAACCGCACATGAAGCCAACCCTGGGTTAAGTCTTTGCTGTTTTGACAAGACATCTATGGGTGTTAGAATTCGGTTATGATAATAAAACTATGTTATCAGAAATTGGCACCAAGAATGCAAATACGGCTAGGACAATGAAACTGTTTTTCGAGACGGGAATCGGCTGAGTTTCGCTAGACGACTACCCACTTGATAATTGGCATTGATAGATCCCAGGTGACATTGGGGATGAGAGCTGCGATTAAGGAAAGAAAAGGAAAAGAAAAAGATAATTTTTTTTGAGCAAGATATATTTTTTTCTTAAAACAAAGCTAGCCGGATCACACCCACCCGGTTGGACGCCATTGGCCGAATGTCAACGAGGGCCAGGCGGAGGTGATCACGTGACGCAAGGGGGGAGCCGCCGCCGCCCATTTAGAGGATAGGTATGAGAAGTTGCTATGAAGAAGTGGGGAGAACCGTTGACGCCCCTCTGAAGTATGGTGAGATATCCATATGAGAATAAGAGTAGGTGGGAGTAAGAGAAGACTTCCAAAAATGGAAAGGAGTGGAAAATACCTGATCAAAAACAAAAGAAGTGGATATGGATTTAGAATTATCGAGGAACCTCCAACCCCGACAAAGCCCACCCCGGTTTTGGTCGGCGTCCATATAAGCAAAGTCGCAGCGAGCAGAAATCAGTTAAGTTCGGACTCCGGTTTTCCAGAGTTCAGTCTTCAGTGCTCAGTTGAAGCAGGCCTCGCAGAGCTGACTTGAAAGATTCACGCAACTTCCGAACTCATCTTCAATCCAAGAACAATTTATTTTGAAGAGCGACTTAGATCCATACCACCAAAATAAGTTTTTCGACTATCGCCTGAAGACACACCAAGAACCAATTTCTTAAAGAACAGACAACGTAAGATGTTAAAACTCACCTAACAAAAACAACGTGTCACAATCCATATAGCGGGTCGGGAGATAGACGCAGTCCTATGTATCCAGCAACCAGATATAAAGTATTGTTATCCTTTTTTGATACCTTGAACTTTTGAGTTATCATTTTATTTTCTTTTATACATATTTGTGTGATACCACCCTCATTTGAACTCAACTTGCATTACGGCCCCAACGACTGATTGATTTCGTCTGCCTAAGATCAATTCACAATGTGGGTAGGCGGACTGGAGATCAACGCAGTTACTTTGGTAACCAGACGTTAGAAGCGAGTTGGGAACGACGAGGCTGATATCGGATCTGACCAGATTCCCATTCGAATCACCAAAAGGTTAGAACGTCACATTTGGGTGCCGCGACCAATACCAAGCCAGTTGATCGTCACAGGACGGGACAACACGACTGACGCAGACAGGCGGACGTCACATTTGGAGCGGCGACACCCGAACGAAGCAGCGAGAGAAGGCTGTAGAGAGGGGACGTCACACAGGTAGAACTCAATGTTCAGGACCGAGTAAGAACTTTCTTTTTGAGTAAGACAGAGTAAGAGTTTTCTTTTTGAATTTGTAGGTCTGATGAATTGGATCGTGATTACGATTCCAATGTAAAAAATTATAACCATGGAATATTTGTGTTTGAGCCTTATATATATATATCATCGTGCATGATCACTGTAAGATTCATAATATTTACTCGAGGGAGGTAACTTATTTAATTTACTTTTGAGTATATTTTATGGGTTTAAATATGTTTTAATTTGTTGTTTTAACAATTCTGATTTGGGATTTTTAAAGACTTTGCTGCTATTAACATTTAAGAAAATTGTTGCTATACTCGTAGTTGATTTTCTTTATTTTTGGTCGCAATTCTATTATGTGTTAATAATGACTTTTCTAATTACATCCTAGATGAACAAATTAAAAGAGCAATCAAAAATATTAACATACATAAAAAAGAACATAAAAAATCCTCAAATAACTCTAAACATATCAAACTACTATACCGTAATTAAATACATTCTAAAAAATGAAAAGAATTCGAAAAAGTTTCTTAAACACGAAATATATTCCCCACTGACCCGAGTAAAAATAAAATTAGTTATATATAATACTAAATTTAATACAACCACTTAGTAATTCGTAAGAACTATTCTCCGTCAACTGGCGTTATACAAAAGACAAAGATCGTACATCAATTTAAATGTCTTTAGGGAGATTGCATCTCTGGCAAAAGTGTTAATAATATGTATGTTTGTTTAACTACAACAACCATGACGAGAAGGCCTATATTTCCTTTAAATGATCATAGTTGAATCTCAGATTAAATGAACATTCATGCCCACATGCACAGTTTATACAGACATTAGTTGAAAATACAGCAGTACTCTACCAAGATAATAATAAGAAAAAACTCAAAAATTCCAAAAATTTAAGTTCTTAAATGTTTATTGCAGCAAAGTCTTTAAAAATTCTAAATTATAATTATTAAGAGGTACAATTTAAAAAATCTTTTAAACCCATAAATACATACAAAAAATAATCCCCTCAATTACCTCAGTTGCATAACAGGTAAATATTTTGAATGTTACGTTGATCATGCACAAAAATATAGCCCCCCCCAAATCACATAACTTAGGTCACTCGCATAACTGGTAAATATTTTGAATTTTACGGTGTAAGCGCACACATATCCACAGAAACTCAACCCCTAAAGATAATCTAGGAACAGATTAAAAGTACTTGGGAAAATAAAAATTATTTGAAAGAAAACTTTGGAATTTTCTTCATCAATTTTCTACAGTTACCAAGAAATTCTGGATACGTGGACTAGAAAAGATTAAAATTAAAATAAATAGACATAATATGTCTAAAATATTTAACCATACATGCTTGAATGAAAATATGCTACCTAAATGCACACACACACACATATATATGTATTGGCGTGGATAAATCAAATAACTAGATATTAGCAACCGTATATACATACACAGGTAAGCGAATAAATATTTACTCAATTTAATTTAAGATGCTAACAAAACAGTGTTCAATGTGGTTAGTGCTAAGAAGTATATATTAATATCTATATCTATCTATCTATCTATCTATCTATCTATCTATATATATATATATATATATATATGCCTACGTTCGAAGTTCTACCAACTCATCAGGCAAGAATTATTATTTTTGATTATTTAAAAAACATATACTGGGTCTCATGGGAGGGACTCTAAATTAAATGCCGATTAAAAGCTCAAATTTAAAATAAACTAAATATAATAAGAGGGGTAAATATAGAAAGTAGAGTGTAGGTAGGAGGATATTATATAAAAAGAAAAAAAAGGACAAGCTTAAAGTTTAAAAGAGGAACGCCGGGTAACCCGTTAAATAATAAATAAACGTTAATATCGTTAAAGGGGGTAATCATTATGAAAACTAAAATATCGGAAGGGCATGTGATATTTATATAATATAATTATCCAAAATTAAAATATTTCAAGAGAAATCATTTCCTATGATTACAAGATAACACGAGTTCATTTTGTTTATTAAGTAGATTTCGGTCATTAATATTTTTGAGGACGAATCTTTTTCAAGCAAACACATCGGTCGCCGCGGTAGGAAAATTGTGTAGTTTTGGCGACGAAATTCCTATTTACTACCGGTGTATAGTCATCTCTTTTAATATACCAGTAAAATTTTGAGACTACCTTGGCATTTACATATTGCTTATTGTTAAGAGTCATTTTATGATGGTAAAAGGTTGTTTTCCAGTTATTGTCTGTGAAACCGAAATAAAATTTATCTCATTTTGTCTAGCATTGTAGATGACGTCATTATACATACATTTGTTGTTCATCGGACAGGTAATGCCGTTTCGGCACTTACACTTTTTTCTGTGTGAATATTGCTATTGGTATTGCTTAAGTATTTGTTTAAAGTTACGTTATTATGTTGTGCTATATATTGTTCAAGGTTTCTAGTGCAGCTGTAACTAATGTTAATATTGTTCTTATTAAAGATATTGTTGAATTATGACTGAAAAACATAGGCATATAATGGGCAGCATATCTTCAAAAATCATTTTCTTGATGTTAAGATGAAATTGATCAAGGAAGGCGCATTCTTTGATAAATTTCATCTTAACATGGAAAGGATCAGTATAAAATAAAAAGGCACAATATGACCATATTATTACATGTAACATGTTTTTATCTATCTATCTATCTATATATATATATATATATATAAATATATATATATATATATATATATATATATTCCAAATATTGTTCCTGATATAGAAAAATATATATCATTGCTTTGTTGATCATTTCGAATAATATTTTACTTGTGAATTTTAGGGAAAATCATTGGTTCTTTCTACTACGATTCCATAATTAAAATCACCAGTGCACAACAAACAGCACTCACTTCCATCTACAGATCAAAGTAGGAGTCTTAACGATAACAATAAGTGTCTACAGGCTAACGTAATACACCAAGATAGGGTAAGAGCTAATGGAAACCGAGAAATTATTTACATGTATAACAGAAGTTCCTGGAAACAGGAAAGCTATTCAACGTAACATTATTTAACAACAAACAGACAAAAGAAAACTACCCTTTTAAAACCTATATGTAAAATGTAAAACGCAAAACACACCAAAAATAAGATAGTAAATAAAAAAACCACGCCTACATTCAACAACGCCTAATAAGAAAAATAAGAATAAACTATCCGGGAAAATATACAATCCTAAAGAGATGATCAGAATTAATTCGAAATTCCAACAGTTTGACTACAATCCCATCAGGATTAAAGAGACTAAATAATGTCTTATAATCTAAATTTAATAAAATTTGTTTCAAATATCGAAATTTACAATCACAGAAAGTGTACAAATATACAAAATAAATACATAAGATTAAAGAAATGAAATTCAAATAATATAATTAAAATAAATAAGTAAAATATACAAAATCAAACTCAGGTCTATAAATAAGCCAAGATATTAGGGCTAAACAAAAGGTCTGAGAAGGCTCCATTTTTCTCGACACTAACTTCTCAGAGGCCTCTAGAGTCAGAGTAAACATGGTCTGAAGATTGCTTCATCATTCAGTTTTGATCTCTGCATCCAACACACGCATACACACACTAACACTCTCTCTTTCTCCCTCTTTCCCACTTTCTTTCTCTCTCATCTCTCTCTCTCTCTCTCTCTCTATATATATATATATATATATATATATATATATATATATATTGGTTTGGTTAACGGCATATTAACTCCTTATCGGTCATATAATGCTAAAATTTTATTTTCTTGTGAGCTTTGGTAATTTTCTTTTTTCTAAGAATGTATTGCTCGTAAGTTTTTTTTCCAATACTCTATTGTTGGTAATATCTTATATTTTTTTTCACCATAAATATGTATTTCTGCTGATTTTTTCTAATTTATTTTTATATTGTCATGTTTTGACACCAGTTTTGGGGTTCACTATTTACTCATAGCTGGGTCCCAAACAGATGCTACCAACCTTGATGAGTGTGAAGCTGGGAACAACAGCAATTAAGAGGTGTTTCCATGCTCCCCAAAGCGTCCCAATCAGAGACCTTGCTGCCGGATGTATTTTATCGTCAGATCCAGGAAAAATAGCGTGTGCATATATGATTACGACATATCACATATATAATTTTCTTATAATAAAGAAGTCTAAGATGATTAATAAGAATAATAAATATGTTTTCATTGGGATCTGCATTCACCGTAGAAATGTTGAAAGATTCGAAAGATTTCAAGAGGAAAAAAAAACAAAAAACAGATGAGAATGATAGCCATAGAAATCACTGCTTGTTAAATACAACATTTAAAGTTGAAATAATCAATATATAATTACTTTTAAATCTGAATTTTAAAAAAATTTAAATGAACTAATTCGAAATGGGTAATATGTTTTTGCGTAATCAAAACTTTCCTTAAATGAAGAAATTGTTTACAACTTTAATCTGCACAGATGTTATTTCCTTCATCAAATTGCCCAGAGACCATTTATTTTCTCAAATGTGAGTAGCCACAACTGAGACACACTTTGAATGTTATTTACTTCATAGCTTTAATAATGTATTGAATGAAGTTAAACTTATTTTGAGGACATTGTTATCACCAGTCAAAATTATCCCATCATCGTGGTTTATGGAAATGGATTTTCTTTTCTCACAATACGATCAAAAGTAATGGTGAGAAGTTATTTGTCTAAATGCTACAAAGTAATTTGTAATTTATGCGTTTATTTCCGAACAAAAGAAATATTGACTTTTTGGGTGAATTTTCTTCGCGAGAATTTAATGTGTATTCTTTATTCTCAGCGTACAAGTCACGATAGAAGATATACACCAGACGCTAATTTACATTCGCAAATAAAGAATGGATTATTTGCAAACTGGAATCACTTAGCAGTGAGAAACCATTTTTTTCAGGTTGGAAACAGATAGACAAAGCTTCATTTTTGCATATTTGTTGCATTTCGATTTATTTGAATGTATCTTTTGTGAGAGAAATCCCATGAAAGTAATTCTCATTATTCAAGAAATTTTATATCTACATTAACCGAAACGCTTCCAGGAGAAAAATAAAATATTATTGTGATCGTTCAAGCTTTTTGAACATTTTCTGATCTTCAAGCGAAAGAAAATATCAACAGAACACTGAGAAAATATTTTTGATGTTTTTATCATAATGTTTCCGGGCAAAATATTTTTTGGCCTTGAAATCAATTTGCGGGAAATTCAAACATATATCATATTTACAAATATCATAAATTTTAATTAATATACAGCGTGCCTAGTAAAAAGGCGTTAAATTCTGAAAGTTGTCTGTGTGATCATGTACTGATAGTTGTAATAATGTCTTGTTTTATTATTTTTAATATTAATTATTCTTATATTAAAACTTATTTTACTCTTGTTTCATTTTAGCGAAGATTTTGAGGATATGGAACAAAAGAGGAAGAGTAGATTAAAAAATATGTGAAAGAATGAAAATACTTAATTTCAGACAACTTAAACGTGTTTATTCTCTTGGATTTCGTGAATACTGCAGAATTCTTTATTCTGCATTAATAGATGAGAAAAGAGGATCAGTTTTAAATAAATTCCTGTTTTTCTGTTGCATTTTGTACGAATAAAAACTAATATTGACTTAACAAACTTCGGGACTAGACACTGACGTTTTCTTAAAGTAAGAAAATTTAGACAACTTTGAAAGCAAGAAATCCTATCTGCCAGAAAGTTGTTTAAAGACAGGTGTCGGATTCTTTTTTCCATATCGGAGTAGCCACAACTTTTCTCGTTTGAATCGGGTGCGGTTTTTATAATTGCTTGTTTGCTACGTTTTGCGATGTCTGTTGTTGACACGCGATTCCTCACATGCGTTTGGCATATCCAACAGCGTTGTCTTTGAATTCCGTGTGACATTAGCTCAACACCAGACCACCACACCACCATTTCCTTTTCTACCAACAAGAGGACGCACACTGACAGTTGCACAGTCCCTTGATTAGCGACTACATAGGCTGGAAACGAGGACAACGCTTCATTATGCCCAACCAAACTTTTCACATTGGCACTGCTTTCTTTTTCGGCTTTTCTTTTCCAATCTCTTGCTTTAACTTTATTCACTATTTTCGAAAATTGGGATAATACACACATACATACATACACATACATATATATATATATATATATATATATATATATATATATATATATATATATATATATGTGTGTGTGTGTGTGTGTGTGTGTGTGTATGTATGTATGTATGTATAGCAGGACTGTAAATACACGAAAGTAATACACACAAGACTAGGGGAATATATGAGTACTTACCTGTAAAAATTTTACTCTTAGAAATGAATAAATTTAAATTCATGTACAGTGTGCCCAGTAAAAAGCGTCAAATTCAGAAAGCTATCTGCAAATAACCTTTAAAGTACGAGTCTCAAGATCGAATAGGAATTAATAATCAAAGAACCAATCAGAGTTAGATAATCACGTGCGAGTAGAATGATCATTTAATGTCATGACTATTCAAGAAATCTATTCAATATTATTCAAGGAAAATTATTCCTGAAAGATAAAACGGTGATAATAAATTTGTCTTTTTTTTAATGGCTACCCTGTATATTAACACTTAAGACATACATTATGTAAATATTATCAAACCATTAGTAATATAGGAATTGAAAGTCTCCAAGAATTACTAGATATAAATTTACCTTATCAAGACAATGATTGTGGTGACACTGAAAGCAAAAATGGGAACCTATTTATTGAAACTTAAGAGCGAGTTATATGTGTAAATTAAGTTTTGTTTTGACGCGAATAAAAAAGAAATTTATAAAATAAATAAGTTTAAAGATAATCTAATTACAGAATTTGGTCATTAAAACTAAATTTTCTGATTTCTTTAATTGCCATTTTGTTATGGGATCATTTAAATAAATAAAATAAAAAAAAAATTGAATGCGCTTTTATGAAAACTTGGCATCCTTTACGTATACACATGGACATCAGGATTGACAATAATATAAAGCAAAATAAATAATACTTTGTGTAGTTGACCTAAACTGAACTAATGCTGAACACAAATATTCGAATTTGAACCAAGAGTAACTAATCAACCCACAAACCGCCCATAAAAATCCCCGTTGGACTGGTAATAGCAAAAAAATGAAAACAAAAAAAAAATTTTCCATCCGAAGTGTCATAGACGCCAAATAAACTTTGATGTACATTTTAAAATCATTGCCAGAGACGATAGTCACCGTTAGATGACGTAGCAGTCAATCGTCCGGGCACAAAAGCCAACATGTACGACGTGACAACGAAATGAATCCGTTTTGATTTATCAACACTCCCACGCCCACGAGAATGTTATTCATTACAGAGGCAATAAACGACAACAAGCCTCTCCCACAACGCAATGATGCGCCTTTGATTTCAACTCAGATTGAAGAAAGCGACAAGAAGTGTTTGCTTCCGCCGCGATTAGGGGAAAACATGAAAATGTTTGCAGTTTGGTTCGACAACAGACAAATTATTCAACTGCTTTGAAATTTCATTCCTATCCCGATAATATTTTGGTCTCCAGGGACAGGGAATTGGCATATTCCAGTCTACAAGGAAGCTTTCAAAATATTAATAAACCAACAAGTGTAGACGAGGCTTTTAGATGTAAAATACCCAGGGTAGGTCGCGAAATCCTGAATTAGCCTTAATATTTAATAATTAAAGTAAAATCTCATGAAAGATTCACGGAGCAAACATTTTATATTACATTTGTATTTGTAAATTACTTTCATTTTATGTTTGATCATAACTGGTGCCACGAAGCTGAACAGAAAGTTTTGCACCAGAAATGATAATACCTTGTATCAGACAAACAAAATTAAACAAAATAAGAATTTTGAGCGACTCCGTCTTTGGGCGTGTATGTAGAGTGTCTGTGCATGCGTATGCTTACGCACTCACACGCGTGCGTATAGGCATTTCCGTGGATCTATGTGTGCGTGTGTTTGAGTACTAGCCATTAAATAAGCCATTTTCATAAACCTCTCACATCCAGACATAATTTCGGCGCAATTTCGGTGGATTGTAAATTTTTTCAAATGCCTAATTTGTGTAGAAAAACGCTGCTTTTCAACACAATGACACGTTCGTTAGAAAGTGAAGGCAAGTAGGATTTGCCTATCATAGAAAATGAAAGATTGTCGTAAATTGATTGATCTTGAGATTTTCATGCTTTTGATAGCTGATATTTTGATAGTAAACATTAGACTAGCATATAAGTCGCGGGTGATAATTTGAAACTGTCAAATACAGTGTAGTCGTCTAAAGTGCCGTAGAGAGGTTGACAGCTCCGTGCCGTGTCCCAGTCGAACCAGTGTACTAAGTCCATTATTTTCTGTAGCTGCTCGAAGTTGTGGGGCAGTTCCTTTCTTCGTAACGACATCGTTTTGAATACAGATTTTTTTCCTTCTCCTAGACCGTTTGCTAAGGCTA
This sequence comes from Acanthosepion pharaonis, assembly GCA_903632075.3. Lineage (NCBI taxonomy): Eukaryota > Metazoa > Mollusca > Cephalopoda > Sepiida > Sepiidae > Acanthosepion > Acanthosepion pharaonis. The sequence continues at coordinate 1,212,371 of CAHIKZ030002666.1, forward strand.
TAGGACCTGGTGGGGAAGAAGAGATCAATTCATACCTCTCCTAACGTTATTAGCACGTAAATAAATATAATGAACTCGACTGGAATTTAAAATTGGCTTTCAGATTCCTTAATCCGAGATGTTATCCATTACTCCATCGTACCTCTACTCATATACCGTAAAATACAGTAAATTGTGTATGTACAGTATATTATTAGATATTTCATCAAGTGAATTCAATTTAGTAAACGACGGGACTTATATTCAAACTAGCGTATTACCTAAAAATATGGTGGGTTTATTTGCATATGGAATGCAATTTCTTACAAGGATCATTTTATCTGTGTACTTTATCTACACTCAAAGTATCACTCCTCAAAACTTCTGGCTGGGATCTAAGTGCAACATCTGTTTCCTGGACAGTGTTACGAACAAACATTATATGAATATACGCTGTGTTTTGTTTTTATGGATAATCAAATCTTCAATAAAATATCTCAATGTTTGTTTCATTGTACAGTTAGAGCGTAATATTGATAATTCTATTCATTATGTATCTGATAAATCGTTAACATAGTGTTGTAGTAAAGAAAAGACTGTCAACTGATAGTAGCAACTGCAATAGATTTCTTGTTTCTCGGCCGCAACACTTGTAGCCAAATCGCAGTTCACACGATAGTCCGACACACACCGTAGAAACGACAAAATGGGCTCACAAATCTAACCTTCACTTCTCGCCAACAACAACGCGTATTCGTTTCACAGCTCAAAAAAATCATCTCCTTTTATAAGCGAAAAACAACGACTTCTGTTCACCGAGAGAATTTTCTGATTGATCACGCCATTCAGTGGAGGGAAGAACATTAGCATAGTTTCTAGTCATTGGTGTAGATATTGGCTGATTACTTTTGGGTAATTTTTCTTCGGCAGATCGCACACAAAACACCAACTTTTTTTCGGGGTAACTGATTATCTCTTTCACTACATAGCTAAACTCACAACTTTAGGCTATGCTTAAGTAATTAATTTAGATTCTGTACAGAGATTAGAGGGATTCTAAAAGTGATTATAATTTGCAACTATATATAGACGCTATTTACACCGTGAAAGCCAACCTGATAAACAAACTTTTTCAAGTTCAGTTGTTACCTTTTCCAGTTGCAATTGTATTAATGCCCTCCTGAATTAGTTCCTCTTCTTATTAAGCTCTACAATAGATACTTTACTACTTGTTTTCCAGTTTGTTTTAATTTGTCTTCTGTGGTTCATGTTTTAAAAAAACTTGTATGATCCTTCGAACTATCGATCTATTAGTCTTTTATATTTATAAGAACTGTTGCTTCAAATATTTAGAAAGCTTTTGACTGTGTCTGGTGTGTTGATTTTCACGAGTTGAAAGGTTATGGTGTTTCTAGTTGAATTTTTCATTTGGTTCAATCTTTTTTATCAAATCTCGAAATGAAAGTTGTCTTGAAAGACCACTTTTCTAAATCTTTTTACATTAATGCAGGTGTCCACCTTCCAGGGTCTCCATCCTTGGATTTACTTTTTTCCTAATTTTCATCAACGTTTTTCTCTGTTTTATCAGTTTTCGACTCGTTATCGATGTGGAGGATACAATGGCAAATCTGATAAGCTGGATAAAGTCAAATAGTAAGCTGATCTTGAAAGTTACCTTCAGTTTGTTCCTACCTGAAGTATGAAATGGCATGTTATTTTAACAATTCCAAAACAAAACTATTCTCTTTTACTCGCGTCTGAAAGAACCTTTTCTGACCTCCACCAGCAGGGCTGATGCAAACCTTCAGGATAGTAACTCATTGCGCATTCTCGGTTATCCCTGACATCAACTGCAATAATTATATTGAATAGTTATGCTGATAGGAAATCTGGTTCATTGTATCGTGCTAGACAGTTTTTTCTGGTCGGATCCTATCTTGTAAATTAATAAGTTTATCATTCGTTCATACATTGGATATTCCTGCCATATTTGGTGCTTCTTCTCTCTATCTAGAGAGTCTTGACTAAATGAAAAGGAGAATCTGCAGTCTTACTGGTACTGGCTTAGCATCTCGGTTTCATTCATTTTTTCATCGGCATAGCTTCGCTGTACCTTTATAAATATTTTCATTGTAATTATTCTGGTGAGCTTTCCTTATTGGTACGTCGATTTCAAAGATTCAAGTGCAGTACTAGATTGGCAGTTCGGTCTCATCATTTTACTTTTGAAGTTGCTAGATGTAACCGTAACTTATAATAGATTCTTACCACGCACTTCTCACTCGTCTTCATTTGTGAAATTCTCTCCCGATTTTTTTTACATTCCTGTTAACTATGATATTCAAATATGTAAATGCAACGTCAATTTTCATCTTTTGTCTATGTGAGTTCTGTCCTTTTATTGTTTGCTCTCTCCTCAGCATCGTTTTTGCAGTCTGTTTCCCTATCAGTAACTTCTTGCATCTTAGTGGCTTTATCGCCTTGCTTGTGGTAAAATGATTAAATTGTACTTACAGTAATATCAGCACCATATCGAGTGTTGCAATGTAATCAATATTTAATGGAGAGAGAGAGAGAGAGAGAGAGAGAGAGAGAGAGAGAGAGAGAGAGAGAGTGTGTGTGTGTGTGACTGGAAAAAATTGTAGAAAATTCTTTTTTTTTGGCTTTGAACAGGAAAAAGACAGCAAGTTGAAATGACAAAAGACAATAGTCTGAAACGTTATTAAAAATCAATAAATTAAAAGAAGATTTAACATCTTTTTAAGCATGGGAATAATTTAGAACGATTTAATTAACTTGTTCCACCTTTAACTCCAAGAATCGAAAATAGACAAGTAGGCTTTGCAAGTGCCAAGTAATGCAAGATTCCTCCTTACAGGATATGTTCCATGTTTAAGAGATTGTTTATCAGACATGGAAATCAGTCGAATTTTCTAATAATCAGAAAGCAACAGCTTCTCTCGGAATCAAATCTGAAGACATTCTCCTGTATTGTTTATTTTCTGCAATATGGAAACTAATTTCTAGTCGCTATAGAAACATAAAGGCGGGTGTTATATTGAAGTAAGGGAAATAATTAAAGAAAGAAAAAAGAATGAATAAATAATAAATAATAAAGCTGGTTAAAGAAGTAAAAGTGAATGAAAATGGGAAAAAAGGAGTAATAAAAGAAGACGGGAATGAATTATTATCAGAAAGAAAGAATAAAAAGAATGAAGAAAAAATTAAATAATAAGAACAAAGAAAAATGAAGAAGATAAAGGAAGAATGAAAAAGAATTCAATAATGCAGGGAATTAAAAAGTAAGGAAAACAGGAAAAATAATAATAAAACAGAGAAGGAAGTGAAAGGTCAAGAAACTGGGATAAAGAGAAAAACGAAAAAGAAGTAAAAGGAAAAATAAATAAATAGTGCTAGGAAGTGGAGCAATATCTATCTATCTATCTATCTATCTATCTATCTATCTATCTATCTATCTATCTATCTATGTTATCTGTCTCAGCCTGTTCATATCTATCTATCTATCTATCTATCTATCTATCTATCTATCTATCTCTGTCTGTTATGTCTCTCTTCATATCTCTCTCTCTTTCCCTCTATCTATCTCCCCCTCTCTCTCTCTATATATATATATATATATATATATATATATATATATATATATATATATATATATATATATATATATATATATATATATATATCGATATAGAAAATAAGAAAATAAGAAAACCAATTTCTCTTTTGTAATAATTTTCCACTTTGATTGTTTTGAACCAGCCACGAGGAATAAGGCAAAATCATTTCCACGACGAATAAAAAAAGAAACCAAGAGATGACAATTTACCGGTAAAGAATATTTAACTCGGCTTTGATTTGTCATCTTTTGTTTATTTTCTTGTATCTTTTTTTTTTCAATCAATATTATTTTGACAAAGGAGTCAAAAGTTTCAGCGTAAGATAAAAATATAATATCAACCAGCGAAGAGAACAGCAATGGCAGTTGACAACTGATGTTATTTTTAGTTGCAAACTCTAACGACTGCTCAAATACTCACAACTTTAAAACTTTTAAAGATATACATAAATAGGTTTGCAAGTACAAAATATTCTAACACCATTTCTCCTACACAATTAACCTTGTGCCAAACTCAAGCCTAGAAAGTAAAGATACATATAATTTTTAGTAGAAATAAAGCATTAGTAGTAAAAGCGTGAGTAGCAGTGCGCAAAAATTCTATTTTGTTTTAGTGGGTGTTCTCGACGAAGCCAATCCCCTATATTATGACCTTTTAGCTATTTGGTCAGAACTTGGGAAGTAGGTTCATCGAGAAATTTTCAGCAACCCCACGTATATGTGCATATGTGCGTGCCTTTGTGTGTATGTGTACGCGCGCATGTATATATGTGTACGTTCATGTGTACGTTTGCGTGTTATTCTGTATAAAAATGAATACAAGTAAAATATATATAGTTTTATAAAATGATAAAGGCGTTTACATATGTTTATCTTTGATAAAGATAATCACACGTAAACTTTGATTATACGTTTGTTTATTTTAGATTAAAGTTTATAATGTCGTTGATTGAATTGATTTTCATGAAAATTTCTCATATATTCTTTAACAAAGTTCTTATTTTAGTTTTCAGAATTTTGCAACTTTGCATTATCCGTATACCGTCCATCGGATATTGGGTTACTTGAAAGAAATTTTAGTCATAATTTTCTATATATTTTTCTATACAAAAATATCAAATCTCAAACAAATTACACTTATAACTTTAGAAATGTTAATATTTCATTCGGATAGCTCTACAGCTGCGGTAGCAGTAGATCTGTACACTATATACTTCTAAAATATTAAAATACCTGTTTTTGTAAAAGCTTAAAGGGTTGTTGCAATTACAATATCCTGTTGAAAGTTTGACTTTCAAATCAATAATTGTCTTCGACAAGCAGAGAAAGTGTGAGAAAGTTAACTTGACAACTTTTGAGAGATTTGTACCGAAATCCTTGCTGTCTGCATCTTCCAAAAGTGTTTTTATAGATAGAGTAATTAAAATCCGTTCTTTGCTAAACCGTTTTCATCAGTTAGTACCAATACACGGTGTGTGGCGGCAAGCAAGTGAATCGGAAAAAGGGCGGGGAAATTCGCTAAGCCTCTTTTACTCGTCCATTTACGAAGATAATGGGCTTTCATGGCTTCAACGACATAAAACATTCGTCACAAGTAAAGGCTGATCAATAGAGTAATTCTTCTGGAAACTTGCTTCAGCCAGTAAGCCCGAGAGACAACGGAAAAAGAAACCAGTTTTATGGTTAAGACCTTTTGGCAATATGGTATAAAACATCGCTTGTCTGTTCATCCTCATCATATATCGATTATAGATTTCGAGCTATCAATAGTTACTGAAAATACAAACGCATCCACACGTAATTCGAAGAACACCAACGCGTAAACTTATGTGTATATGTTTACACCAACCATTAACCCTACAGGAGGGGTTAGAAAGCAAATAACTATAAGTTTCTTTCAGACAAGATATTTTATGGCCGTTGTCGTCTACTGTCTTATGAGTTGTTCAATAAATTTCCAGTGTTTGCGGTATAACATCAGGGGGCTATTCATAATCATGTAGAAAATATGACTCAGGAACAGAATTTACTAAAACTTTCTAAAAGAATCCAAGAGATTTTACGGAAAAAGGAATTGCGGCATTAGGTCTATTCAGTTTTGATGCTCTTATCACCGAAATGAAATAAAATTTAAGGAAAAACATTCAGAAATTTTCTCAGTGTATTTTTATGCCTTTCTGAGATTCTCTGTTTAAAGAATGCACGTTCAATGCTCACCAGAATTCTTCAGTGAATTATATATCTTCTTATGATTACAAGTTATGTGAAACAATTTTCCTACAAACATCCGCATTAACAGAACATTCTTGCAAATAATTCCTGCATCCGTTATGTTTTTATACAAACTCATAAGACTTAGATTCATTCAACTAATATTTTGGCACGTTCTTTGAGAAGAACAACTCTTGAAACATTCAGAAAGATTTCTTGTGAGATTCATGAAACTTTTCTGCAAGAAACGGGAATAATGTTCCTTTTTATTTAGTTTTGAAAGATATTTCTTATTTCCTGACTTTGGCCTGAAATCTAGACAGACACTCCCGGGATTGTAAAATGTATATTATCACATGAATAGAATACGGATCTCTTTATGCATATGTGTACGCGTGTATTTTGTGTTTATATATATATATATATATATATATATATATATATATATATATATATATATATATATATGTGTGTGTGTGTGTCTGTGTGTGTTTCTGTATGTGTGTCTGTGTGTGTGTGTGTTCTTTCATCTTTAGTTAATTCAGTTCATTGCCTTCTCTAGTAACGGAGTTGAGGAGACACAGATAAAAAAACTTCAGAATGTCAATACTGATTTTCAAGGTAGACAATCCATCCATATTTGGAAAGGATATAAAAAATGTATACGATACGTTTTCTTTCTCGCCAACTTTGCAACATTTCCTTCTTTCCCCAATTTGGTCTATTTGAAAATAAGCTCATTTTACTTACAGTTACTTTAAACTTTAGACTTTTTTGTTATTACTTTTTCTTTTCTTTTCATCTTTTCATTCGGATTATACATTTTCCTAACAAAAATCTCCGAATAACTTATGAGCAAAATGAAAAAAAAAAGATGAAAAAAGAAAGACATATCAAAGGAAAACAGGAAATTTATAAACGGTGATATATTATTTGAATTGGCCGCATTCTTCAGCTCCTTATCAAGTATTAAATAAATTTGTGTATTTTTTTAAAAAATGGTAACCATTCTGAAATGTATTGACATTCTATTATCCTCAAATTGCTGGATGAAAGCAGACTTTTATTAAAAATTCACTTTTCGGAAAACTTTTTAGTTTTTGATCGTGTTTCTCTCTTCATAGAAAGAGAGAATTGCGCCAAATCCACGATATGGCTGCTGTCGATCATTACAAAACATTCTTGAAATCAATAATGATTAGAATGTACATCCACACATTCAAAAAGTTCTTCTTTAATTGAAACACGCATTTGCACTCATATTAACGAGGAGAATTCGGAATTTCTAACAGTTTCAGACGAGCAAAGACAGAAAGTTGAGTTTGAAATTTGTTTTTATGTATTTGTAGTAGAAAGCCTAACATAATCAGTAAAAGAACAAGAAAAAATTCGCCTGAAGTCTTGTATTCCATTTAAAGAGCTAAATTTCCCCTTGCCTTTTCTCGCTGGCAAAGGAAAATGTCGGCCAATGATAATATCGAATGATGATAGCTATTATTATTACAGGCTAATAAAGGTGTAATCTACGATGATAGCCGACAAGATTGTCGGTTTGTGATGGAAGGAGATAGGATGGTAGGGAGAACTGCTTGCGTGAACAAGTAGGGTGTGGAAAAGGTGTTTCTGGTGGGGGAGTGACTTGTGGATGTAGGTGTTTGCTTCTAGGCCATCAGTGATGTCGATAATGACAGTGTTCGGCTTGGTGTTTGCCATGATTAGGGTCTGGCGCCGAGATACGTGGGGAGCGGCCTTGTCGGAGATGTCGGCACGATGGACGGGGAATGTAGCATTAACGAATATTACAGTCGGATATTGGAGACTTTTCAGGCTGCGGCCACGGCTGGCCACACGCGATGCTATCATCAAGTACTGACATAAAGTATTCGGGATGGAACAAAAAGACATACATATTGATGAAACACTCATACATGTCGACGTGGAACAAATACGTGTAGTGTATGTGCGTAAGCTTAGATGTTTTCTCTTTATATATATGCACACAAAAGCACAGGTATACATCGCATATTCCCGTTTATTATCGTAGAACGCGTAAACTACCAATGCCTCCCAAAAATATGTAACCACAGATATTGTACGCTTTTATACAGATAATGCAAACGCATGATATATATATATATATATATATATATATATATATATATATATATATATATATATATATGTGTGTGTGTATGTGTTAGTAGGCATCCTTGTTTGGACATCCAAGAATTTTTATAAGGAATATATGCGTTTTGGCAGTGATCAAAAATACCTCAATCCTCTTTAGGAAAAACCACCGTATCTAGCATGCGTATACACCGTCTAGCCACAGAAAACTTTCACAGTCAAGAATAGTTCAATTATCCTATTTATATATATATATATATATATATATATATATATATATATATATATATATATATATATACAAATGATATATATACATATATAATATATATATATATATATATATATACAAATGATATATATATGTATTTATATATATATATAAATGATATACAAATAATCTTAGATGAGATGCTTCAATTAGGCATCGAAACAAATATGTATTTTTGTTGTGGTAAATTCTATGTTCGTATGTAATAAGTTATAACACACACACACACACACATATATATATATATTATTTTTTTTATTTTGATAATTTCACAAGTGCTTTAGCATATCTATGTCGTAAGGTAGTTTCGTCATTTGAATTTATTGTTGCAGTGATTATTTCCATCCCAAAACCTTTGTCAAAGTCCGTGTACTTCATTTTCTGATTCCTAACTATATGCCAATTGTTTTTCCTTTATTTAATGCCGGATTTGAGTGTCAAGCTGAGGTCTTCAGTTTCTGTTTTTGACAATTGCGTGGTGGATAGGTTTTACATAATGTCTGGGCATCCCATATGTTTCCATTTACTCTCTCTGCATAAGGTTTTTAGTGTGTGATGTAGGTTATCAATTTGCCTATGTTTTATGTTACTAACGGTTCGATGGAGACACTTCGACTCTGGTTTGTATAAGATATTATTTTGTCGATGATCCAGTAGCTATTTTTTCACTCGCGTCAAGCACTTCTGCAGTCAAAACAAGGTGTATTCATGAACATGTCCAGGGAATATGTGATTTGATGTTCTTAATATTCTGTGTGTGCTCCTTGGGATGACCTTTTCATGAATGCATTCGAGAATAAAAGTTTTTCGCTTTTTGTACGATTGGACCGAAAGCAAGGGATCCTTGTATATTTTGGTTAAGTATTGTTTTGTCTTTGCATTTTTCATGTCGGCAGGATGTGTGTTGGTAGGATGTGTAATAATATCCGATACAAAAGTGAGGATGTTCTTTTTGGCTTCATCACTTCAAGTAAAAAAAGAAAGAGAATTATGTGTTGGAAGTCTGTTTTGGTGATCTCTGTGGATAAGTTGGTTGTTATAAATCACATAAATTACTCTGGCTTATGTGTTATAGCTTTGACATTTGAAGAGAGTGTGTATATCTCTGTGTTTGTTTGTTTTATCTCTATCTGTTTGTATACACATATATACCTACATATACATACACGCATATACACACGTACAACTGATTAAATATTTTCCACTTTGTCTTATTATTCTCACTTTTGTTTCGGATACTATTATACATCCTACCAACACACAGACACACAGACAGACAGACACACACATATATATATATATATATATATATATATATATATATATATATATATATATATATATATATATTTTGTTTGAGTGTGTGTGCTAAACTTACATTAAAACTTTGTACGGATCATTCTTATTAAGCTGGTTTAGCTCAATTAACCTGACAAATTTACCCTCTAATATAAATAAGCGGAAATGTGAAATCATTTGAGGCAGCCGTACTTGGATGCTTTCAACACCAACTTGTATCAATGGCTAATTTGAATTATCTGTTTATGAGATGTAATAGGTAAAGAGGTAGTGTAGCTTTGACCATGTAGCTGACGTAATCATGAGAATCGAATAGGATTTAAGAGAGTTTGACCAGCAAATTATTGCTGGTGCCAGAAATATGAAGAACTTTAAATTTACTCTGACAACAGGCTAAACCAAGAATGTATGAATAGACAGTAATGGCTCTCAAAAATTGTGAATGCAAAACTAATACTTCTTAGTATCAATTGTAGTAACAGTAAGGGAAAAGTGGAACGTTGATTCAAATGACATCTAATTTCAACATTATTGCATCTAAACATTAATGGTAAACTGCACTTCATCACGGACCAAAACATGTACCATTACTGCACTTTAGGCAGACGCTTGAATTTATTTGTGGATAAGATCACATAAAGTTTTGGATTGAAGCTGTCAAGGGAGACTTTTGCAATCTGGTGATGGCTCTCTTATAGCATGGAGTGCAACGTTTTTTCCTCAAAAGATTAATAGTTAGAATGGAGTCTGTCTTGAAAGATGTGAGATGTATATATCTTACTGCAAACGGAAGACTGTTTCCAGGAACGTTCAGCCGATTCCAATTACCTCATTATTTCGCTAGATTTAATCCCCATTAAGCATGTATAGGACATGTTACATAACTTGCTAAATTCCCCAACGAAAAATATACCAAACAAAATGCAGTTATACAAAGACCCGAAGTTCAGATCCATTCAGCAGTTTGTAGACTTTCTCTATGGCACGTCATAAAACTGCCATTATTCAAGTGAAATGAGGATGAGATGCACCCTATTCAGTAGCTGTTTCGTGTTTTTATAATACTCACGCGCATAGATTTTTTAGATCTCTCTCTCTCTCTCTCTCTCTCTACATATATATATATATATATATATATATATATATATATATAGAGAGAGGGAGAGAGATATAGACATAGCCAGAGAGCTTTTAACTCATTGTCTGTGAGACTCGTGAGAACGGAAATATCTTTTTTAATTATTAATTGTATTATTTTTGCTGACATTCAAAAGATATGCTTTCCATTCCTGGATCAAATCACACTTGGTGTTTTTGAATTTATGCTTCATTTTTCAAAGATAACATTGGATTTGTACTTATAACATTTGACCTAGTAGAAGTATTTTATCATCATTATTGTTATTATTATTATTATTATTATTATTATTATTACTGCTAATTCTCATGGTTCAGTAATAATTATGTCTGTTCTTGAGATTCTATTACATGTACTTAAATCTAAAGAGATTTCCAAAGAATCCTATAAGCGATAAGCATTCCTCAGTATTCAAATCTTGCGCCTTCCATACCAATTTCTTGCAGAAAATTTTCTAGCCTTTGTGGAGACGTACCTGATACGCCTATCACTATAGAAATAATTTTGACTTTCATTTTCTGCAATTCATGGGCCAGGAATTGGTATTTTTCAATTTGTTTTTCTCTATATACATTTTTCATACCTGTTAACGCCAGGGACTGCCGAATCTAGTTCTTGATAACATTGATTCATTTTGTCGGAATTTATCTCATCTGCTAGTCCGAACATCAATTGCATGGCTCGTCAAATTTGACATTTCCTGCAAGATTTTTCGTCTTTCTTACTTTTTCTTGCTTTTATCATCATTTTCTTCTATGTTTTTTATTTTTATTTTCTCTCTATCTTACTTGTTCCTGCGATGTTGATTTATTTCTTTATTAATTTTCTCGCTTTTATTTTTCTCTTCTCCTTTGTCTTTTCTTACTTTATCATCGCTAATGTTTTTCTTTCTTTCTTATTACTTTAATTTTTATCATCCTGCTTAATACTCTTTTTTTTATTTTTGTTTCCTTTTTTTCGTGTCTATCATTTCTTTTTCTCTTTGTCATCATTCTCAATGAGCAATAATACAGTAGTGGAATCTGAGTCCATGTCGGAAGCAGTTTGGAGTGAAAACAGGATGAAAAAGAAAAAAAAAATCATCTTCAAAATAAAAGCTTATGAATTATATAAAAATATAGGTTTTTATGCTTAATTCTTTATTTTCAACATAAATACATTTTATTCTTTAGGAAAATATTTGTTCTTTGCTTGTTCAAACTTCCAAATATAATTCAGCAATAGCAAAGTCACCTCTGATGAAAGCGGGCATATTTGAGAATTTCACTGTAATTCAAGATGGAATATATTCTCTGAGTCCGTGTTTAACACCATAATGGAATTATCAACACTGTCGTCATTCAATAAGACATGGAACAATACAAAAGTTGGAAGTTGAAGAAATCAAAATTACAAGTGGTTTCACGCCTTTTTTATGTTCATTTCAACCTCTTTTTAGCCAATCATTTCTTTTTCAGCTGATAAATAATGAAAAAAAATGAACAAGATTTGAATTCACTCTGGAACGCTGCCTAAATCAATTATTATCAAAGATTTATGATTGCCTTCTCATCTGTTCAATCTGTCAGTTTTCTTTTCTTACAATTTTATTCCACGCTGAATTGTTGACTAATCAGCAATAAAAATAAATAAATAAAATAAACCGAGTAAAACTTCTAGCATTTAAAATGGCTAGAGTACGAAGGTTATATCTACTGACTCAATATTTTGTACATTTTCGTTTTTGCTGTTTAATTTTAATCCTAAAAACTTTTCCTTCATTTAGATTTGTTGTTTTTTCTTGAGGAGAGCTTTTCTCCTCACTTTGCAAATGTAATTAACATTTTATTTTATGTCAATTTTCTATTTTGCCAAAGGTTTTATGTTCTGATTAATTTTTACTAAAGTAATAACTTCTTCTTTCAGAAGATAAATATTTCTGAAAGAACTTTATCTTTTGTTTTCTCTGAAATTACTCTGCAATTTGCTATTTAATTTGTATAGTAAAACACTTATCATTGAATTTCTAGAACAAAATAATGTGAAATGTATTTTGTGATCCTATTCCAGTCACGGCACTAGATGTGGTTTTACTTCCGTGACTATCAGAATGCGTTTCCGACTAGTTGTTCTGTCAACTTCTTTTGCGCCCACTCTGCGTTTGATAGATCCACAGAAGGAAGATGACACAGTTCGACCGGAACTTTTCTTGACGGTTAGGATAGTTAACCCGATTTGTTAGAAGGCTTAAGAATCAAGCAACTCTCCGTTAATAAATAACAAAAAAAATATTATAACACGATTGTGAAACAATAGATTATGAATAGAAAATGTTAATTTCTGCCAGTTGGTTGTTGAAAGAAAACAGTTCTTTTTAATATGCATTTATGTCGTCAAGTGAGAGAGAAAAAAGACACGTTAAGAAATTTTGTCGGTACTACAGACTTAGGCTAATCAGCTTGTGATTATCGCAATTTGAGTAATTGGTTAAGAGTCTGATTTTTTCTTCAATGACCCGGGTTTTCACAATGTCTTTTACTGGCTAGAGAGCATCTGTTGTCGGAGGGGAAGATTAGATTCTTTAGTTTTCTGGTCTACTTGTAGAACTTACTGCTTCAGCTTTTATGGATGACATTTTCAGATCAAAAAAGCTTCTGATTGGTGATCCAATTACAGACCATTTCCTGTTATATTTTCATTGGTCAACCAATCATTGTTCGAGTTATAATTTACTGAAATGGGGGAAAACACCTTCTTAATCCCTGATTCAGCAGTGATTTTATTTATTACATTCTTAATAGCCGACTAATCTTTATTTAAATCCGAGGGGATGAACCAAAAACAATTCCCTATATAACTATACCTAGCATTTGACCTTTAAGTCTGAAGGCAGTTAGGAGGCTGTAAATAGCTCAAATGCAACTTTTGCAAGTGCTGTGAATTTTGACAGTTTTTGAACTCATTACCCCTCAGTGACTTTTCAATATGAAGACCAAATTTGGCAGCAAAAATAAACATCCGGTGTCTTGAATTTTGGCAAACTCGAACTTTTCTTCTTAATAATTTTTAAGTGCCAGTTAACAATCTCACCATGTTACAACTTCAATAGTAAAATATTTCCCAATGAATTTGTCGATATGTTATTGTCATTTGCTGTATAATTATATATGTAATGATTGAATGAAATGTACGAATATTTCTATATTAGATTAATATGTGTTTAATTTCTTTAGTAAAATAATTTGAAATACGTTTCAACGTTTTAATAAATAATACAATATTTTATGTTGGGTGCCACTGTAATCTTCTCAAGACTCCTGCGCTCTCCTTAGATATTTTTTGCAAGTTTCCGTAGGCTGCATATACTAAATTATTCCACTGACTTTCGCATCATTTCTAAGAATCTTTTGAAGCATGTATTCCAAGGATTATTAGCTGGTTTCTCCCGTTCAATTTCTTGTAAGTTTGCCCTCTTCACCTGAATCGACGGATCTGTCCGTATCATAATTTTATATTCTCAAAGGCTGTTTATAATTTTCAAAGTTTATCTCTGTTTTTCTTTTACTGGTTTTTTGTGAGTGAATGTATTTATAAGAAAGCAACAAGCAGTCTTTATAATTTATGATCGTAAGCCTCTTTTGGCTTGACAATGGCTGCTTGTTATTAACTTTCGAAGTGCAATAAAATTCTCCCATATCAATGTTATATTGTTTTCTTTCCGGCAATCGTAATGCTGGCTTCTGACAAGCTGCAACAATAATACCATCTCTCTTTTTCAACAAAATCACTATAATGACAAACACAACGACAATAAAAATAGTAAAGTCAGACGATTGCCGAAGAAACGTATGCGTTCTCTAACGGAGCCTTCTTAAAGTAGCTGGTCAATTTTCTACTTAAGACGTTCTGTCACAACATAGACTTAAAACAAGAAGAATATCATGACTTTTATTAGATGGCATGTCACCAAGACGCATAAAGCTTGTCTCGTCGGTTTGAAGCATAATCCATGACTAACGTTGCGTTTTGCAAACAAATAGCAAAGGAAATAACAAGAAGGTCTTGAGAAGAAAGATGTGTTGATAGAAGCCATTTTCCCTCATAATGAGATGATTTATCTACTCGTCGTAAAGATTTATATACAGAGAACTTTTATTTTAGTTATAATGGAATATTTTAGCTATTTGTTTGCTTCTTATGACTGCCATTTTGTGAATAGGTTAGAAACGATGAGCTGAAAAGTTCTAGATCTTACAAATAAGTTTTGATCATTTGGTCAGTTTTTAGCAAGTTTATCAAGTTGGGCACTTTTTCATCACACCCTTGTATATATAAATACATATTCTGTTAATTTTATGCTATCATTTAGATAATAGTATATATTAATATCTTATTAATATATTATTACATGAAAAAAGTTTTTCAGCATCTTTCTCATATTTTTTCTTATATTCCATCATGCATAACCAATGTAAAGTAAAAAAACAACGTTTTCTCTACATAATTTACCGATAGAAAAGAAGACAATTATAAGAATACAAGAAAAATTGAATAAAAAATACTTAACTGCAGTCCTTTGTAAGTCGTTTTCAATGACACTTGTAAGAGTCAACATTGATATTAACAACCAACAGAAACAGTCTGTTTCATGCTTAAACGCAATATTCAGGCTATTTGTTTATAGCTCGACTATTTATATATGCTAGTCAATGGTGCATTATCTATCTATCTATCTATCTATCTATCTATCTATCTATCTAATAATAATAATAATACCAAATCCGTAAGTGGGTCTTTTTAATATAAAATATCAAAAAGTAAATGCATGAAGAGAGTTCAATGTATTTATATACATTGAAATATGACATACATTAAGAAAGAAAAAGAACTTAACACATCATCGAAGAATTCAGTAATAAATTTATTTTGACAGATAATTTGTTAATATCTGTAAGAGGTTCTAAAATCACAAGCATTCTTTCTCTGACTATTATCTAAAACACCAAACAACTCTTTCTAAATATTTCTGGGAATTAAAGGATAGAAACTTCTCCCCACAGATAGAATGCAAGATTATAGGTAAATTCAAACCGTTAACAGCTTCAGAAATAGGTGTAATTTGTGCCTGAAAGAAAACAAAACAATTAAATTACAAAAATTAGACGGTTATTAAAGCAAAGAAATGAAATAATATTTAACTCTCTCCGTAAAAATAGATTTAAATTATCTAATAAATAGAATTTTATTTTGTGTTTTAGTCATACAGTTATTTTGCATTATTTATTTAAAGTTATATGCTTTGATTTATATGTATGTATATGTTTTTGCGCATATATGTATGTGTGTATACATGTGCATATGTATGTGTATAATTGTGCATATGTATATGTGCATATATATATGTATGCGTATATATATGTGTGTATGCATATATTTTGTATATGTGTATGCGTGTGTGTGTATGTTTGTATGTATGTGTATATATGCATATGTATATATGCTTGTATTATATAGGGATGTATATATGTGTATTATTGTGTATGTATGCATATATATATACATTATGTGGTATTTATATGTGGATATATTTATGTAAGTGTATGTAGGTGTTTACATGTATGTATATGTATACATGTATATATATGTGTATATATGTATACATGAGTGTATGTATGCTTCTGTATGTGTATGCATTGCATATATGTGTTTGGATGTGTATGGATGTGTATATTTGTATGTTTTTACATACGAACACACAGATGTATTTTATCATTATGAAGATGGATTAGATATAATGAAATTAAGGTTATTTTATATATTATATTAATTGATTTTTTCACTCTTGTTATATATATATATATATATATATATATATATATATATATATATATATATATACGTGTCCTCTGTTCAATAGTGTAAATCCACAGGAAAATTTTTCTAGGTCAAGTAATTTAGACAGTTACATTTTTTTTTCTTATGATTTTAAAATAATTTTAATAAATTGTCTGTATAAATTTAAACCATTTTGTAATTGCGGTCTGATGAGATAGATATTAAAAAAATTATCTGCCGAAATAAATTTATTACCGAATTCTTCGATGGTGTGTTACGTTTTTTTCTTAAAACACACACACACACACACACACACACACACACACACACATATATATATATATATATATATATAATGACATCCGTCGGTCTCGAGAGACCATAGATCTGCGCCTCAAAATGTTATACCTTTGATGGTAATGGAGCCGGACCACTTTTTAAGTCGGGTGTACAGGCCCACACGGGAGTACCAGTCTTGATTGCAACGAATGCATGTCAAAACGCTCTCCTCCGATATCAACATTGCCTTAACCTGGCTGCAAGCCTCGTTTCTTCTCTCCTCGCTCCAGTCCTTCATATAAGTCACATCTCCTGCGTTAGCGATCGTGGGCGACGTCTTCTCACCTCGGTGTCTATGTTCATCGCTCTCATGTCACTTTTGCAGACGTCCTTGATGAGAAGATGAAGTCACTCTCGCTACCTCTTGCCAGTCGTCAGTTCCTCATACTGAAGGACCTTTCGAAATCGTCCCATCATTTTTTGCCGTTGCGATGAAACGAAGTCGAACATAACATCGGGCTGTCTTAGTGACTCCGGCTCCGAATATTTCCTAAGGCTTTACTCCCAATTGGGTACGGCCGCAAAGCAGCAGAGATTTAAATTCAGAAAGAATGAAGTCAGCGTGATAAAAATCTTAACATTTACTTAATATTTAAGATAGACTAACCTGTTTCTTTTATTAAAGTAGTGAAAGTCATATCCCTTGAGATTTTTTCGACATTATATTTTATTCAGAGTGTTTCTTTTGATATTAATATTTTCCTGAAAGTTTGTCTATAGATTCATCTTGAGTAAAAAGCAAAGGTAAACCAAGTGGAAAAGACGAAAGAAAAATGAATAAAAAGTTATTCTATTATTCATATTGATAATGTCGAGTACATACGCCCGTGTATACAAAAATCGGCACGTTTATACACACAAACACAAAAAATTCAAACCACTTTTAAAATATTGGAGGTCGGGGAGTTGTAGCAAGCTTTTCCACTTATGCTTAGTAAATATAGGTTTTACTTAATAACAATATCACCTAACCGGTACAAATTAACACAGAATTTTAAAATATTTAAAACTTCATAAATTATTCTAATTAAAATTTAAAAAATATGAAAACAAAAAAAAATTCAGTATTCAGCGATATTTTTTTTTACTTAAGATAATAGTATCCCTAATATATATTATTTATAAAAGCAATTAGAAAATATTATGTACACTATTTACATTTTGTTGCCATATTTATCACAACGTTTCGGCCGATGTACGCTCCGGCCTTCTTCAGGTGATTGGAATATCGAACTGAAACCTTTATTTCGCTCACTGGGACAGACTGTTCTAGTTCCACGTACCATATCTAATGGATGTCAGTTATCAGTTACTAGCAGTAGAGCCCGGCGTTGCCCGGGGATATAACAGTAAGAGATAGATCAAGTATCCATCATCATAAAGATTGAAAAATAAAATTGACGAAGATTATTGTTTAAGGTTGACGGACACGCATGTCTTAATTTTTTTTTTTTTTACGAATTGGTCAAACCCAAACTCAAACAAAAACATTGTTTTCAATGGTTATGAGTCTCCCAATTGAATAGAATTTTATTATAAATAATTGTCTTGTAAATGGAATTTTTAAAGCATTCTGAATGTTAAAAATAAAGAAAAAAGTGTGCAAAAGAATAAGAAACACTACCTGCCAAAAAAAAAAAAAGAAGTGAAGTTTTGTTTTATCGGCTGAAAAATATAGGAAATCCGATCCCATATTTAAAGGAACCCACACACACAAACAACCCGATGTGAGTTGTCCCCCTTCCATTTTCACGATGTCTCTTAATCGTGTTTTCAAATTGATTTTGTGCAAAAACAATTATATTTTTCCCATTTTTGGCGCTGTTAGAACCACCACAATGTAATTTTATGTAGTCCTGTGAAATTTTGTTGAAATCAGTTGAAAAATGTAGGAAATCCGATCCAATATATAAACGTTAAAGACACACACACACACACACACAAGCGTGGCTAACCACATATGGAGAGAAAAGGGAGATCACCACCCTCTGTGGGATCAGGCTGAAATCATAGACAAAGAAAATCATTGGAAAATTCTGAAACTTAAGGAATCAGCATATATGCTAAGCCAC
Organism: Acanthosepion pharaonis; assembly: GCA_903632075.3. Taxonomy (NCBI): domain Eukaryota; kingdom Metazoa; phylum Mollusca; class Cephalopoda; order Sepiida; family Sepiidae; genus Acanthosepion; species Acanthosepion pharaonis. The sequence goes on from CAHIKZ030002666.1 coordinate 1,231,258, forward strand.
AAAAATCTCCTCAGCCGACCAAGCATAGAAATGAATACAATATGGGAACCAATAATAAGGAGTGCCAAAGAAAAGCGATAATAACAAAGAAAATTGCAATATGAGGTCTGGTAGAAACATGCAATACAAGCACTGGTAAAAATAGCTGCTGAAGACATTAGGTTTATAATACCCAGAAATACACAGATGTCCTCAAAATCCAGTAACAGGACTCAACGAGTGGTTAGGAGAGGTAATGGAAACAAAAAGTCACTAATACTTAACATTAGAAAGAAAGAGTTGAAACTTTTAGGTCACATAATGAGGAAAGAGGGCTTAGAAAATTTGACATTCACAGGGAATTGAAGGCAAGCCATACAGAGGAAAACAGCGTATAACCTATTTAACAAGTTTGTGTAAATGGATGACGGAACAGCATGTAGGAGAGATACAACATTTACTTAAACTTCCAAAGGACAGGAAAGTACGGAGTGCCACGATCGCCAAATTCCTAAGGAGATGCGACAGAAAGAAGAAAAAGAATCATAATTCAATTAAATACTTTTAATTTGTGATTACATAATATAATCCCATACATTAAATATTGTAAGCCATAGAGTAGGATTTAGATGTCAAGTACAAGTGACCCTAACATCAATATATAACACACAGTTTTATATTTGGAGGAAATACTTTGGAAAAAATACTTTGGAGAAAATATTGTTTATACTTTATTGACTTCTAACTAGTCTAAATCAATTATGACTCAACAAGAAATTGCGGTTCTAATCAATTATAAACTGATTTATATTTCAGAAAGTGAAATTTATCTGAATTGGTACTGGTAATCGGAAAGTGAATTTTAAAACTTGTGACAGTCTTTAAAAAATTAACGTCAGTCGATCTATTTTTCATAATTACAACGGTGGAAATTATTTGAATCTATTGTATATGCACCGTCTGCTCCCAAATACTGGAAAGATTACTCATAAACAAACGATAAAAGTGTCTATGAATTATGAAGCATATGTTACGCGAATATTCCACTTGGAAATGTTTTACTTTCCTGAAAAGACGTATTTAGAATCTTGGATTTTTATTCGAACACTGACGACTAGGAACTGAGTGAAATAGACAACAGCTCAAAAATACTCACCGGTTTCTAAAGACCTACTTAAGTTATGTTGTCGAGCATTGGGACAACAGAGTGACGCAGAGAAGATCGACTACTCGCAATAGCTGATCGAATTACTTTGTTACTCATCGCTGCCCAGTAGGCATATTAAACTTTATGGATTCGCAAAGGTTCTTCTCGTCAGTTAAAAGACATTTTTAAGTTACGTAAGGAAAATCGAAAATACTAGCAGATTCTATTAATATGCATCTATATACGCCAAAAGTAAAAATTTGTGTAAATGGATTCATACTTCTATGAGGAACAAAATGTGAAAAGATAGATAGAAAAAAGGTTTTTGTATGATTTCATATAAAATTGATATACATCGCAATGTAAGTCTTCAAACTTGTTTTAAACATACACACACACAGAGACACGGACACAAAGGACAACACCTTTATCACAAAGGACAAAGCATTTATCCACTGTGCCATGTGTCCTTAAGGACATATGGATAAAGGCATTAGTTAGATCCAGTGACAGGACTCAAAGTTTTGTGAGTTCAATACCTGGTTAAGGCAGTGGAGAACTAGGAGAAGGGAATTAACAGGAGATAACTGATAACTGACATCCATTAGAACTGGCAGGTGGTACTGGAAAAGTCTACCCCAGTGAGCGAAAGAAAGATTTCAGTTCGACATTCCAACTACTTGAAAAAGACCGGAGCGCACATCGACCGAAACGCTGTGATGAATATGGCAAGAAAGATGAGGACAATAGTCCGAATAATTAACTAGTGTACAAAATACCTCATCTCAGAAATATTGACAGATATATATATATATATATATATATATATATATATATATATAAGCTAGTGTTTGTAAAATGAATCCATTCTTTGTAGTACCTTTTAATAATACATTTTAGTAATAATTAAAACTATATATTGATGGTTTAATACTGTATTATATGTTTTGATTTAATATTTGTAAATTAAAACTCTTAGTCTTTTCTATCTCTCTCTCTCTCTCTCTATCTATCTATCTATCTATCTATCTATCTATCTCTCTCTCTCTCTATATATATATATATATATATATATATATATATATATAAACTTTAAATATTTAAAAAAGTTTTAATCTAACTTTTAAAAAGAAATCTTTTTTAGACTTGTTAAAACAAAGATTTAATCCACTTGGAAAATTTTTGAACGGATTACAATTCTTCATTTCGAGGAAATAATCCGTGGAAAGAAACAATCCAGCTGTTGCTTCTTCAGAACCAGTAAAATCAATAGATTTCACTAATCAATACAATGCCAATCAAATAATGAATTCTATTATCGGTGCCATTTCTGTCATGTTTTAAATAAATGTCTGAAGTTTATCAATCAGATCAGTGGATTTATTGAAGCCTTATAACAATTTTTATATTTGGCAAGATGATTGTGGGTGGTGTGGGTGTTTTCCTTTTACATTTGAAGAAAAGATAACACGAAGTGTTGATATTTTTAACCTTTAATAAATATTAACTTGAAGTATGTTTTATATTTGTTAAGTGGAAGCGTGGATATTCTAACCTTTGGTAAGGAGATAAAGTATTAAAATGAAAACAAGAAGTGTGGATATTTTTACCTTTTTTTAAGTTAACGGAAAATTTTATTTTTAATCCTTAATAAAATTATTACGAAAGTAAATTCTTTATTATTGGTAAAATATAATATGAACAGAGGATTTACTTTACTGCTGGTAAGATGAACAAAGGGAAGTATGCGATTTTGGTAACTTTATGATAATGTGTGATTTGGAGGTTCATTTTTTACCATTGCTTAAAAGCTTAGAAGGATATTGATTTTTTTTACCTTTGGTAAAATGAAAGCAGAAGGTGTTGATATTTAAAAAAAACTTTCGTAAATAATAGCGGGAAAAATATGGATATCTTACATTTAGTAAAATAATAACGGGAAGAGTTTATCTTTGGTAAAATGATAACTGCAGGGATGTATTTAGTTTTACCTGGTAAAATAATGACTGGTAGTGTGGATTTTTTACCTTAGTTAAAAGTGTGAATCTTTTAACCTTTGGTAACATTTTAACGTGAAATGTGCATTTATGTTTTAGTTTTGTCAAATTTGGGGAAATCTGAATATTTTATCGTTAGGTAAAATGATAAAAGCATGTGTGAAGTTTTTAACTTTAGTAAATAACACAATAATCTGAGTATTATATTTACCTTTGGTAAAATGATAATTGAAGATCTGGATTATTTGACCTTTGGTAAAAATTATGAATTTCATTTTGGAGTTTATTTAAAAAAATCATTACTTAAATAATAATGGGAGGTGTTTATTTTACATTTGGTAAGAGATAACTGAGTTAAGTGATGTTCTCTTTGGTCAATTAGTAATGTGAGACGTGGACTTTAACTGGCAACCTTTGGTAAAATTATAAATTTAATCAGTTTTTACCTTTGTTTAAATAACTGGAAGTGTACATTTCTTTTATCCCATTTTAGCTTTGGTAAAACCATAGTAGGACGTATGAATTTCTTTTAACTTTTGGTAAAATGATAATGTAGACAGCGAAATTTATTTACTAATTGGTTGCTGATTTTTACCTTTGTCAAAATGGTAACGGGAAGTTCGTTGTTTAATCTGTGCTAAAATTACAATTGTTGATGAAAAGTGTTTTCACTTTGGTAAAATGATAACTAGAAATGTGGATTATTTTACCTTACCTAAAACGATAATGGGAGGTTTAGGGTTCTTTAACCATTGGTAAAATTGTTAATGGGTTATGTGTATGATAATTATACGAAGTATTTTTTATATTTGGTAAATGGAGAATGGGATATATTGAGTTTTTATATTTGTAAACTACATTTTCCAACAGGTTAGGTGGGCAGTAACTTATTGCTGATAGTCGTTTGCAACTCAGTATAATTTGTCGATTTGCCTCGAAAATGAACTTGTCAGGTAACCTCATTCATTGCTCATGTAATGCCTTGAATAATCGTGATTATTGCTTCGATGATACATTAGGTCATAGCTATGATGGATTTGAAAATGATGCTTTATTCACTTCGGCAGTCGTCATTTGTGATGACAGTATTTTAGACTATTAATTTTTTCTCGAATTTAGCTATAGGGTATCTGCTGCTTTTCTCTGCAATAAAACACTTATGGGAATGCAAATGCTAAAAGATCTACGTTAACCAACTCATTTCTATATCAAACATCGTGTCAAAGAAATCTACGTGAATCTACGTGCACATAAACAATAAGAAAGTGTTACGTCAGTACTACTCTGCGTATGACGTGAATAACCATGGAAATATTAATAAATTTATTAATATGAATTTCATTTGTATATTATTTACCTATAAGTACTTTTTAAACAAATTGCTTTCATTATCTTTCTCTCGCTATCTATATGTATGTCGGTCTGCCTGTCGCGCGACGATTTAATTTGGAAAACTGAATCTTCTACGTCCCTCACTAATCCTAATGCTTCTCATGGTCGAGTAAATATTAATCGGTGATGATATGAAGCAAAAAGGAGAAAGCCGCTGTCTTTTCTATAATGACCTTACTTAGGCAAATATCGAACACAAAATATCTGTGCCATCTATTTTCAGTATTGGCAGATGTGTACTAGTTGGCTTACTCAAGCTAATACTTGTTGATCTAAAGCCATAAAAATTTAGTTGGTGCTAGTTTAGATGCTAAAGTTTAGATGTTGCCTAATTTTCTGCTATTGTGCTATCATTCTAGAACTGAAAAATTATCTTAATCTTACTCTGGTTTTTGAAACGTGTTGACGCCATTAATGCAGATCAACAAATATTTCGGTCTCCATCTGAGCAAATTTTTTTTGTCATGATATTGGCTTTCCTTTCCAGAAGAAGAAGAAAAAAACAAAAATTGCATTAGCTTTTCCATGTTTTTATTTCCCTTCTTCATCTTAATGGTTACTTTACTTTTTTGTTAAAAAAATAATCTTTTCATAATAGACACTATATCTTTATTTGAGTTCAACGCTTTTGAAAAGAGTTTTATTTCACTTCCTATTCGTGATATTTTCCTTCTTTGTTTATTTTTGTTTCTCTTTATTTGCTTCTCTTTGATTTCCTTTCCTATCGTTATCTTTTAACATTTTTAGCTTTTGTATCTTTGTTTTTCTTCTTTTTCTTTTGATTTTTTTTCTTTCCTTCGTTTCCTTTCTTGCAAATTTTCTTCTTTTTGTATTTCTCATTCATTTCTTTTTCATTCATAATGCTTTTATTCAACCAGTTCTTCGTTCGATACTTGCAATTCTTATTTTTCCGGATTTTGATTTATCTTTTTTAAATAAATAAAATAAAGAAAAAAAATCTCTTTTTTTCTTGAAAAAGTCATTTAATTTTCTGTTTCGGGAAAAAAATTGGGATTCTTTTTTTTCTGGAAAAAATCCGATTTTGAACTTATTCAGAATTTTGGGTTCCGTCCCAAGGTCTATGTCACGTGAAGTACGTTGGTCGCTGTTTGAGTAACCCGACCGTCGATTTGTTGAGATTAAAACAAAACGGGAACGGTTAAGTAAGATAAGACGGGGTGGTTAATATTTTGCTGGGGGTTGAGTGACTGAAATCTGGAGATATTCGATAGACACATGTAAACATATTTATGTATTTATTTGCAATAGGCTAAGTTACATTAAAAATAAAAACGCAGAATATAAAAATTCATCGACGTATTTAATTTTAGATTCAACACACACGCACACTCATACATATTCAGACGTGTACCTTTATATATTTGCGAATAAGATGAACGCTTAAATAAGTACACATTTATCGTCGTCTTTGTTTTCAGCAGAAACACAGTTCGCTAAATAATAATATATTCTGTCTGTATATACGAGGAGGTGCAGAAAATCTCTTGACCGGGCCCACTTCCCAAATTCTGAACGAATGACAAGCTTATGATTATCCTTTTAATGCTTTCTTCTTCAGGCTGCAAAAAGCAACACATCATTCTGTGTGTATATATACATATATAAACAGTTTGCGCCAGCTGTTGTTGAACACATATTTCGCAGGCATATAAATAGAGATAACCTGAATAGAATATTAGGCGGCACTTGGGAAATTTTGATATTCTCATTTCCTTTTCAAACGTATTGAACGCATTAACATGGTCGATTCAAATCTTTAACTGGAAATGAAAAACCATTTCCTTCTCGTAACAATAACTGTCAACCTCAAAGACTTTGTAAAGGCGAGGATCGATAGGTAGCTCTTTGCAGATTGATTGTAGATAACATGATGATGGTCAAAATCTCATGTCGTCTATGATGTTCATGTGTTGAAGGACCTTGTCATAGCGTCCCACTCCTTTCTGAAAGTCCTCAGGGACATTGCCAATGCCTTTATCGAGGTGCTTGACACAGTGTTCAACCAATGGATCAAGAGGTGGCCGTACGTTCATGACTGCTATCTCTCTCTCTCTCTGTCACATAGCCTACGGAACTGAAGAGTGGTCGGACGAGAATTTTCAGGATTATGTCACAAGCTAACTCTCTTGATTTTAATTATACCAGCAATTGTAATGAGACAAAAGACTTACTAAAGCGCGTTCATTCTTGCACAATGATACAATAACTGGAATCTATGGGAATCGAACTCATGTGGCTAGTCAATTTCTCTCGATAACAAGTAACATTGTTTTAAAATAATTTTAAATATTTTAAAAATAATTTTTATTCATGAAATGGTTTATTCTAGAATTCTCGCAACCTAAACTAGGGGTTTGGAGGAAATGCCCTGGATATGTTGGTGTGTTTGGAATATTCAAAAGAAAAATCATTCCGGCCCGTCTTTTAGAAGCTGATAATGTTGCATGAGATCAAAACAGCGGATAATGAATGCAAGGTACGAGAAATAACCTATTAGAAGAACTTGCCTCTAAGCATCACTTTAAATAGGCTGCTGTCAGTTTCGCTGTCATGATGTACTGAAAAGTTGTCAGTTTGACCATGTAGTCCTTCTCCTCCATATTCATTTGGTCAGATTGTGTTGTATGTATATATGTGTGATGCGTGTATATATTTCATAGCGATTAGCATTTATCATATAATTTTCTATACAGTTGGTTCTGAGTTTTGTTAACCAAAAATCTCGGCGATACATTCCTAAGATATATTGATGTATATATTGCAATCCGTAACACTTTTCTTCCTATTTCTGTTTTTCAAGTAAGATATAATTGTATACTTAACCAAGTGTCTAGATGCTAATAGTTTTGCACGAATAAATACGAATTATATTAGAAATTTGGTAAAGGAAAAAGTATTTCCAGTTTTAAAACGTCAATTTTCTATAACTTAAAATCTATATAAATGAAGAAAGATTTTAGTCTTCTGCTAAAATATTTTTGAGGACTGGTCTATATATAGGATTTTCAATCTGAAAAATATGTGAGAAAAACCAAGTGAAAGTATGAAACATTTCTTAAGACCGGATGCAGCATAAGATCGAAGAAAGAATCGGTTGAAATATTCTGTTAAAAATGGCAATAGTCCAATAAAAAGAGGAAGATAGAGAGTAAAACATAAAAGAATAAAAGTGAATATTAAACCGGGTAAAATAGTTTGAATGTTGTAAATGTAAAATAGAATAATGGTTAAAACAAGATGGAATAAGAAACAAAATGAGAGAGATTAAAAGAGAGAGAGAGAGAGAGAGAGAGAGAGAGAGAGGGAAAGGATGAGAGAGAGAGATTTTAGTCATCTGGAATAATATAAAATGAAATAAATATCTTGCTCTATTTCTAGGCATTTTCTTTTATATATATATATATATATATATATATATATATATATATATATATATATATACGTGTGTGTCTTTGTGTGTGTTTATATGTGTGTCCCCTGTGTGCGTGTTTTATGAGGCAAGAAAAACAGCAAAAAAGAGAACTGTACAGCCTCTCTTTTCTTACGTAAAGACACATATATGATAAATCCGCAGAGAGAAAATAAATTCTTCATTTTGGGGGACTTTTTAAAGTGAGTATATTTACAAAAAATCAAAGCACAGGTAAAACAAGATACAAATAACCATATGCACCCAAACAACCTTGTCGCAATACATCCATATATATATATATATATATATATATATATATATATATATGTATGATAAAAAGTAGTTCAAATGTATGGTATATTTATGGTTAAAGTGCTCAATATCAGGGATAGAGTATATGTAGATATAAAAGTGGACAATGAGTTCGACACTCAGTGATGACAGTTTCATGCTTAAGGCCAATCTTTCAGGACATGTCGCTGGGTGATGACCACAACATATATATATATATATATATATATATATATATATATATATATATATATATATATATATATATATATATATATATATATATGTGTGTGTGTGTGTGTGTGCCTGTGTAAAAAATTTCTTACGGATGTGTAAGGTTTGGTTATTAACTCACAAGTTTGCTTCTCTCGAGGACGGTTTCTGTTCTTATCATTACAATTAACCTACATATCTTTACATCAAGTGCAGGTTTTTTTAGCAGCAAGTCGGTAAATTAACTACCCAACTACAGCCTAGGTTTTTGATGTTTGCAATTTCTATGTCCTTCTGCTCAAAGATAAAATTACTGGTAAAAAAGAGATTTCAAACTGTGATTAAGGAGAGAGCAACGAGGCTTCTTGTAGTGACCTTGAACGGATTCTTTAAACTGTTTTAAAATATAGCAGGAACACTTTAAAGTCCTAAAGAAATTACTTTGAAGGGACCAATAAATTGTTGCGAGAGGTAACCTATATTTTCGTCATTTCAGGTTTTCCGATTTGATCTCGTACATTCGACTCCCGACGTAAGGAAATGGTGGAAATTTCTCATCCCAATGAAGCAATGATGGAAAAAAAAACAGATGTTTGGTCATTTCGTCAGTTCTTGGGAGATAGGGAACAAGAATATTTCAGTACACACACACACACACACACACACACACACACACACACACACACACACACATATATATATATATATATATATATACGTAAACATGAATTCATATATATATATATATATATATATATATATATATATATATATATGAATGAATGTATATATCTATGAATGTAAACATAAAGAGCAGGATAAAAACACTCAGTTAAAGAAACGGTTAGAGAAAGAGATGAAGAGAGAAGGAACTAAATAGAATTCTGGAGAGAGGTTAAAGGTTAAAAATAAAAAGGAAGTCCATCATGTATCCGAGATTTTCACGAGGTAAACTTATATGACTCGTTGACGTCGTCGTCGTTCAAGCGTGTGGTTACGGCGGTGTCTCTTGCCTGAATAGCAGTTCATTAGGCGTCGACTAAGTTTCGTAGGGACGGAGATGCAAATCTGGATATGGATTCGGGTGGAGAAAGTGGGTTAAGAGGAATTCAAATTGTAGAAAGATGCACTAAACCCCGCATTGGCATTGTGGTTGTCAACCTGCATGCTATAATGGTCGTCCATTAGTTACTACGGATTTAAATTGACTTTATATGTGTGTTTTGTGTGTATATATATATATATATATATATATATATATATATATATATATATATATATATATATATATATATATATATGTGTGCGTGTTTGTGTGTGTGTGTGTGTGTGTGTGTGTGTGTGTGTGAGAGAGAGACATATATATGTAGTCTTTGTCATGGGACCATATATTTCCATTTATGCGGACCTAGGTATACGGACAATTGTAGGTATAATTATCAATGTGTGTGTCCATCTATGAATGTATACATTTATTTCTCGTATGTAAAAATGTTATTTTAATAATAAACATATATTTAGCAAGACACACACATATACACACATACTCTCTCTCATAAACGTAAACATCTATATGTGTATAAAAGATATATACATTTTGGAATGTCAACATTTTAATTCTCGCACACACATAAGTCCCAGATATTTCAGCTGTCTCTTTCTAATTGTAAATAGAAACGTTTTTTGTTTCCATTTTTCTTAAAACTTCATCGCTTCCTACATTTTCGTTTCCCAGTATTTTCATCATCCTTCGAAAAAATACATTTCAGCCACTTGGAATTTCTTCGTTATCTGTGAGAAGCATTTCCAGCATTCACTGCCATATAGGAGGTCAGATATGACATTGCAGCTAAATTCTCTTTGTTTTGTAGTAAAATGTTTGTATCACTTAATACTTAGTTTACTTTTGGAAAATCCTATTTAGCTATTCGAAAGCGTTTTTGGATTTCTGTGTCACATTTTCAATAGGACGTCACTACACTACCCAAAGAGCTGATTTCGATGTCCCCAGTAGGTAGCGGACACCTTTGGATGTATCATTAACTGATTGTCTTTTAGCAGTTAATATTAAACACTTTTTCCTTATTTCTTTTTACTACCTTTTCTAAGCGCCCTTTCAGCTTTCCTTTTGGGTCTATCATCAATACAGTGCCATCTCAATATTTTTTGTGGATTATATATGCCGATAATAAATCCAGATATGACACTTAGAATCATTTCGCCTCACTAGAGGCTGATTGAAAAAAGAAGTAACTCTATTTTATATATGTGTGGCCTGCCTGACTTAACGCCCTTTGACTTTTTTTTCGGTTTGGTTAAAGAAGCAAGTCTACTATACTAAACCAAGACTTTAGAAGAACATCAAAGGAAGATATGTCTTCAAAAGTTGCTGGTGACAACAGTTGACGCGATTACTGGCCGGCTCAAGAATCTGGTAGCGAAATCTGGTGCCCATATCAAATTTTAGATAAAACCTCATCCTAAACGCTTTCCTTTCTTCCTTCTTCTCAAAATTATAGTTAATAAATAAATGTAAGTATTTTAAAATGTGGAGTTACTTTTTAATCAGCCTGTAAACCCATTGGGAAAACGGATCCTTGATTTACGTCTTTTCTGTTTTTATGATCTCATTATTTAAATGCAAATGGTCTGTTCCCAATAAAGTTTACAGACTATTCTAATATATTTCCTATGAAGATGAAGCGTTCCTATTTGTTTAAGAAGGTATTTGTGGCTAACATTGTCAAATGCTTTTGTGCATGAAATGCAGATATAGATCTTTTTGCCTTTATATTACTCGTTCTGATAGAATTCTAAGCATCAATATAGCATTTCTTTCACTAATATCTTGAAAAACGTCACACGTTTCTTGTCCTATCTTCGGTTTAATTCGGCTCTAGAATCAATTCATTTGAACCCTAATTATAGTTTTAGTTTTATGGCTCATGAAGCTGATGTTCATATATATCATATTCATTCACACCTGGATTCTTTGGCATTATCAGGAAGATAGATCTATTGGGTCTTCTAGTATTTCAACATTGTTATGAATTCCTTTCGGGAGACATTTGTATTGAAGTTTAAGCGTTGCTTTGGATTTCTTTAATTTTATCTTTGAAATGTGAGTCTGCAAATGGCGGCGAGCTGATCATTTCTACATTTGCAATGTATAACTGCATTTCTTAAACTTTTACTGGTTGTTTGATAATCTCTCTGGGTCATTATGTTTTCCATATGTACAAGAGTCTTCAATGTTTTTGGAATCAGCATAGGTAAACAAACTCGTACAAGCCATATTATATGTAATAGGCTATCTACAGACGACGTAGCACCGAAAATCAACGTTGGGGAATCGATTATATGTAAGTTCAAATTAACCATACATTTAGAAAATATACTTTTATCTATTTACCAATATCCAAGTATATTATTCTTTTTCTCTTTATCAGTAATTATCGATCATTGGAAACATTCTTTAAAGATGATTAAATAGGATAATGAATGTGAGAGAGTACAGTATGCCTTGTACATTTTGACACGCATAGGCTGCTTAAATGTTCGTACATAACTGCTACCTAGTATATATATATATATATATATATATATATATATATATATATATATATGGATTAAAATCGGTTTCACCCCAAGCAAGCCAGAAAAGCCACTAAAGCACCAAGGTTACTGAGTGTGGAAGAATTAGAAAATAAATAATGAGCGGGAAGAGAAAGAGTAATAAGGAGGCCAATAGATGGCGATTGACATTGCATTTAAACTTTTTCAGATTAAAGTTGGCTCGAAAGCATGTAGCCGGAAGGGAGTTCTAGAAGCGAGAAGTGCGAGAAAAAACTGTTAGCACACAACTTACGGCCACATTTGCCCAGCTCAACTGTAAATTGATGAGATCTGAACGACAGTCTAGTACTGCGCTTAAATTTAAAAAGTCTAGCGAAGAGCCCATCCAAACAATTACGATGAAAGTATTTTTTTAGAAAAGACACAAAAAAGCAACCTTACGACGGCGGGAACGTAAGTTAAACCGAGCCGCCAGATCAGGACCGATAATATTGTTGATTCTGGATTTTATCAAGGAGCTCGTGGCACAGGACCATACGTGAGAATAATATTAAATATTATAAGCATGAACGAAAGATAGACGTAGATATGTAAGATAGATTCTGGATAGAAAAGTTGTCTAAATATATAAAGATATAAATGCATACCCCCTACACACACACACACACACACACACACACATATATATATATATATATATATATTTAGTTTATGCAAAACTAGGTAATCCGTATGGGTAGACCCAAGGAGGATGTTATCCAGAGAGATCAATGTAAATTCAGAGAAAAGAAACTTACACATTTTTGACGGACCGCACCAAGCATATGTAAAATTAACGAAGTGAGGAAGTGAGGTGGGATAGAAGATATGAGTGAGTTAGATGTACCATTCCAATTCCTTATCCTTAACCCCACTCTGTGTAGGCTAGACGCCCCTTAACTTAACGTATGTTATCTCTAAATATAGATGGGTAAGGGGTGAGGGAGAAGACCGACATAAAGGGGGAAGATACAGTTAACAATAAAATAATAAATAATGTCCCTGAGAGCAGTTTTCACTCAAATTCTTAGACGCTGTTATTTCGCAATACTTTAAAGGGTATATTTGGGGGTTAAAGTTTGATATAAATCTAAATGTCTAAAAAATCTACAAAGAATTTAATTTGAAGTTTGTTGGAGTTTTGGGTATTTTCTATGAAATAGCCGATTGGAAAAATTAATAGAAATTACATTGAAAGAATAATCCATTTTATATCTAGTTATCGTTTTTATTTTCCTGAACTTTTTTTCTTATAGCTTGTTTAGTTGACATCTATTCGTTTGATTCTTGTTCATAAATTAAATTCGTAACTGTTTTTAGATACCTAATTATCAAGGTTTATTCCAATTCAAAAAATTTTATCATCAATAATGATTATTAAAGGGTAATATATTTCAATTTAAAATTTACCTCCGTATTATTTATTTAAACTCATTTCCAATTGGAGAATATTAGAGGAGAGATTGGATAAAAGATTACTAACAGAAAATTAGGTCCTTCTTTTACAATAATATATCCGTACATACTTTTTTCTTGTTGATTATTCAGTTGACATCTATTAAGTCTTGTTCATAAATTAAACTCGTGACTGTTTTTAGATACCTACCTAATTATTTCAAAGGTTGTTGCAATTTAAATAATTTTATCATCAATAATGATTATTAAAGGGTAATATATTTCCATTCAAATTAAATTACCAATTTAAAATTTACCTCCGTATTATTATTATTTAAACTACAATTGAATCTTAGGAGAAATTGGATAAAACATTACTAAGAGAAAATTAGGTCCTTCTTTTACAATCCATACGCATACACACCTCTGCACATATCGAACACCTATCTTATCTACATCTTTCCATATCTCCCTATAACCTATGAATCCATATATATGATGCATCTACACAGAAATTATATGTATATTCCCAATCTACATATATACCTATAGAAATACATACACATATCTACACGCATATTTATTTTTATATATATATACATCCCACACACATAAAGTTATATGTATATCCATATACATATACACATATACACATACACACACAAATGCCCATATGTACATCCATAGATATGCACATATACACGTATACACATATACATATACACATATACACATACACACACACATATATATATATATACACACACACCCACACATACATCTATACATATATATACACACACATGTATAATATGTATATACACATATATATTTATTTTAGACATACATATACATACACAACATATTTTGCCTGCATTCAAAGACCATATCAATATCAATATGTAATTACATTATGAATACACAAAATCGTATAATTATACATTTACACATATATTACCCCGTTTGATAAGACATATAAGTACCCATCTAGTTATACACATTACTCACAAAAAAAAAAAAAACAAAAAACGCTTGTATGCCTCTCTTTTCCATATAAACGCATATACATATTTAGAGTATATCAGTGTTCCAGTACCATAGTAATATACATACAGTCATGTGTTCGATCATTTTTCCAACAGCAAAAAGACCAAAAGGTCATTCAATATTGTTCTTTCTATATAGTTATTTTTTGATTAGGTTTAGGGTTGAGGATAGTTCATTGTTCTATTTAGCAATAAGTTGGATCTTTATGTTTGATTATGATTTTTCTCTTTCATGCATAAGTCGCATCTGTCTCTGAAGTTTTTTTGAGTTCTGGCTCTCGATATTATTTTCCACTTTTTCAACAATCCCAATAATGTTTTGACAGTGCCGTTTGGTTCTTTTTACATTTATTTTTGAAGGATTAGCGATGGTTGTACAGTCGGTGTTTCCAATTTCCCGCCGATATTCCTATGTATATCTTTCTCTCCTCAACCTTCTCTTTGGGGAAAATTGTTGCTTCATATATTGTATTTTCCGCCATGCATATTCCTTCAACAGGGCATTCTGATCCTGTCCTGCAGTTGTATGTTGATGTTTTCATTTGGGTTGTATTATGATTTTGTATTAGATTATCCTGAATGTCTCTCAAGATTTTACTATTGTGTGAGTTAATAAGTTTTTACATATTGTTCATGCAAGAATAGCTAATCTTTAAATTCATCTTGTACATCTTTTTTAGAAATGCATTTTTACTAAAGTGTTTTTCTATCAATTTTATGAAGTATTTATCTATATTAATATTAGAGAGGTTACAAAAAGGTGGGTTGAACCATATAATTTTCCTTTTCCTATCTTTGGGGTTTAGTGGATTTTTTATTAACTGACTTGTCTATATAATTTAGTGTCTATTTAAAATTACTTTTTAATAGGGCTTTATTATATTCTGATTTATTTTGGTTAAAAATGGTTTTACTAGAGGAGAGTTTATTTATTCTTGCATTTACGGTATTTGGAATTATGTTTAATTATTGATTTTGGGTGATTAGAGTAGATATTTATATATATGGGTGATTGGTTTTCCTTTTGGAAGGGTTTATAAGTGTTATTGTTCAGATTAAATGTAACGTCTAGGTAGTTTTCTTTTCATTTTTCATTTCAACTTTTGGAAGTAAAGTCTGATGATCCAGAGCACTTTAAAAGGGTTGTGGTGAAATAACTTATTGCATGGAACCTTAAAGTGATCTGTTTTATTCAAATACACACACACACACACACACACACATATATATATATATATATATATATATATATATATATATATATATATATATATATATTTGGGCAGACACAGTTCTTTTAATCATCTTCCGTTATATATGATGGACAAGGAAAATTTTATTAATTTTTCATTTAGATTTTACAATGTTCTTACATTTTTTTTCTAATTGGTGGGAGTACTGTCCATATCGTTCATTATCCAATGCGTTTTCGGCCACTTCCTTTTCCATTTTCAAGGGGCTTTTGTTTTGGTGTTGTTAGTTAGACATTATATGTTTCCGAGCTGTGTTGCTTTCGGATAGCTTCACTAGAATTTCGTTAAAACATGGACTCTAATTAAATTATATATAAGAGAATAAACCCTTAGTATTTTATCCAATAGATTTGCCAATATTTCTCCGGTGATATAGTTCTATGTTAAACCATATTTGTAGTAATTTTTCGGTTCTCTGTGATCACCTTTGATTGTATATTATCTTCCATTATCATAAACCCCATTTTAATCATTGTATACACTTATTATTTTTTTGTTTTTTTTATGGGTACCTGGAGATACCCGGAGTGACTTAGATTATTGCACTGAATTTTGTTATTTCAAATTGTTTTGCCTGAATATAAAGCTTAACTTGAATAGTTTTGATTGTACCATGTATCACTTTGCCAAGAGTTTTCTATATTTGTCAGCATTTGTCTTGATACTATCATCCATTTTAAAGAGACCTATAATTTTACAGCTCACAATACAAGTTCAAACCATTACACCACCAATTCGCTTTTGAAATCGTGTTGTCTGTTTATTTCCATGAAGGAAACAAATTTATGTCCAAACATCAGATGCGTCTACTTTAGCCTGATTTTCATCACAAAAATTAGTTTTCGCAATTCAGTTTTCGTGTCCTTCCCCCAAATGATTCTCGTTGTGATGTTTAATTTATGATTGAAGTTTAGATGCTTTCATGTATTTTGGTAATATTCTTAATGTTTTGCATCTCTGTTTATATACAAAAACAGCAGATTCTTCAAATATTTTCTTGCCAATCCACTTTTTTTGTTCATTTATCTTTACATTTTTATACAACACGTTTTGAGATTCTTAAAATCAGTCTCTTTTTTTGCTCTTATTGAGCCAATGATTTACATTTCTGTTTGTTTCTATTTGATTTTTCTGCTTCCTGTGATCAAATTCTTTCAGCAATTACAAATATTGAGTTCCCCTCACTCAATAACTTAAGATCTGTCTTTTGAGGTAATGGCTTTCTTAAGACCTTTCACAATCTAATATTAAAATATGTCAATAAATATACAATGGTATTTCTTATTACTATAAACATAATATATATTGTTATGGGACCTACCTTTATGGACTAAATGGACTCGTCCTATTACTATATATACGAGGAGATTATGTCTCTCAAGGAGGGGTGTCCACAGTTGACGAGTTGACTATGTACTTTGCCGTCAATCGGACGTGCAACACTTTTGTATTCGATCTTTTTGTTTAACAATATGTTTTCACTAAATTGCTGAGTTCGAGTTTTCTTTCGGACCTATTCTGGGTCCACAACATTTATTCTAGTCTATATTATTCGGGGGTATTTATATTCCTAGCTCGCATCTTGGACTGTTTTTCTCGCTGACAGCAATATATTTTCTCTTCTTAGTCTTTTCATCCCGTTTTCCTTTAGTACATTTTCTAGCATTTCCTACAGTTTTATTCCAAAGCCGAGAATGCTAAGATATCATAAAACTCGTCATTTATTCTTTGTTTTACCTGGACTTGGACACTGGTTTTTAAAGTCATTACAAACACAATGCCATACACACAATAACATACACGCAGATTTTGAGCATGTATTCTTATCAACATAATTTGGTAAATCGATTGTAATATTCATGCACATGTATATGATATGTACACGAAAATAAATGACTGTATTTATTTGGAAATTGAACTAAATGACGTTTTTTCAGTAAGCTGAAACACTGAATTCATTTCAGTTCCTGTGAATATTTTTCAAATCTATTTTTGAGAAATATTTTATCAGCTATCTTCTTCGCAGGCAACATTCGTATCAATTTACATTCTTATTTATTTCCAGGAAATGAATAGCCTCCACTCTTTCACTATTTGATATAAAAAGATTTAATGATAATTAATACTATACAGCAATATTTATAGTTTAAAACATCGACTTGACTAATGTAAATCATTGTAAATGAAAGCATTCAAACCGAACAGAAGAATTAGTTTCATTGATTCCGAAAGTTACATTGGTAAGTGATTCACTTTTGAGAAGGTTTTAATTACATGCACTGACACAGTTATTTGAGGGATTTTACAAATGCCATAGAAATATTAATACATCTCAATGATGCGTATGAATATAAATTGTGATATATATATATACAAAATTTTTTTTTTTTTTCCTTCGTCCCATCTCTCTCCCCCACCTCTTCTCTTTCTTTTTCCCCCCTACTTCCTATCCTAACTTCTAATTGTCTGTGATGTATGTATGTCACCACGAAATGTATCTTTATGCATTAGACATCCGTCGACTTTCTTTCTCTTTTCTTTTTAAATTCCCCACCCCACCCACATCTCCTAGAATTTCTCTGTCCCTCCTCCTCATACTTACTCTTTCTCTAAATTCGTTTTTGATTTCGGAGTTGTTTTTCTGTTTTCATTTTGAATTTGTAGGTCTGATGATTTGATCGTATTTACGATTCCAATGGAATAAATTATGACCATGGAATATTAGTGTTTAAGCCTTTTTATTATATCCTTACTCTGTCCTAGACATTGAGTTCTACCTGGATCCTTCCTCTTGAAAATTTTTTTCTGAAAATATACATGTATGGAATTTTTTTTAGATATATATTTTTCATATGTATGTATATTTTCCATATATATATATATATATATATATATATATATATATATATATATATATATGCATATATATCGAGGGAGAGACGGGGGAGAAAGATGTAGATGTACATATTAATATGTACGAGTCATTAGAATGTGGGAATTTTACCCTTAGTCATTTTAAAATCTGAAATTTAATGCTGGAAATAAGCTAGATGTCTACACGCCTAAAGCTATGAGCACACTGGCTAGTTATAAAACTTTTGTCTAATAATATATATATTTTTTTACATATGATCTTATCTTTATGACCAACCAAAAATACGTTTTCAATGTTTGTTGAAATTAATCAATTAAATGCTTAAAATTTTAACTTGTTTGTTGATAAACTATATTTTCTAATTAAATTAGCATTTTATATTTTCTAATTAAATTAGCATTTTATATATTTTTTTTACCCTTAAGATTGTGACCAAGAGTGTATGCATCTCTTAACACCTAAATGAAGAAGAAAAATATATTGAGAAAAAATTCAGACTTCTTCATTTCATCCTGATAAACATTTCCTATTTGTTCTTTATCTTATCATCCTGTCGGATTCCGATCCATATTTAATATGCATTTGATCTTTATAATTCATATATATTCATCCCTAAATTCTGATGCTCGATTAGATCAGATTTGAGTTAATCTAAGAACCTTTCAACACATATATTTATAAATGATGCTCCAGGAAAATGAGAATAATGCATATATAAAGGTAGCGTAAGGTGTTAGGACACATTAAAGACGAAGAAAACAACCAATTCTTACAAACAAAAATACAACCTTGGTATACAGATGCAGTAATAGTTGAATTAAAAGTTTATTCGATGTAACCATCTTCAGCTGCGAGTTGGCTTCAATGCGTGACTAGAATCGATTAGAATTCCGTTCAACAATGCCACACATGTGAGAGTCAAGGGGATTAAGTAGCGAGTAAATTGGCCACAGGTTTGGTGTAACTTGGTCGTACCGATTGGCTGCCTTCCAATTTTGGGTCAGCACAACTTTTAAGCAGGCCTAGAGTCCTGGTGAAACACGTAAAACCTTCAATCATATACAAGGTCTATCCAGGGATTCACTGCTGTTTCCAGCACCTCAGGGTAGCCAGCAGCATTCAACGGAAGATCCTGTTGAAAGAAGTGAGGTGGCATGATGTGTTCTTCATTACTCACTGATCCTGAAAACATCACAGAATCGAGAACATTGGTGAGCATAACATGGGGAACATCAGAAGGACCACTGCCGTTTGTCTGGTTCACTTTTTGACCCTGCTCAAAATCTTTTTATCTTAAAATCAGAGCGTGGCAAGTTCTTCTGGATGTCTCTACATCGCTGTGATTTGCGTGCACTACAGAAAGTTACAGAGATGTTGTTTCATTTCATGCGTTAATTGATAGTTCGTCATTTCTGCTCGGAAAAGATAAAAGAAAATTAATTGATTATCACTAACTGCAGGCGCACAATCACATGTTCTATATATATATATATATGTGTGTGTAATGAAATGGACAAAGTCCGACAATTATTTTAAAACAATTTTATGTTTATATATTCTTTTTTATAGATACAAATATTTAAGTAAATGCTCTGTTTATAATAAACAGTATTAATAATATTTACCGGCCCTAATATCCGATAAAATTTCATAGAAAATATGCGTCCTCCGGCACGAATCGAACCTGCATCCTATACGGAACCGTTATATAGCCTGACGTGCTTTTACCGAGCAGCGTTTCAGTTAGCAAGTTCGATTTTGCTGTTTTTAAAATAAACTTTTCCATGATTTTCTCACGTACATTCATATCTGCTCGCTGCATATTCAAATGTAAACAAATGACGTCACACATGAAATGTAAAAAGTCCGACAATTATTTGAAGACATATTTAATGTTCATCCATTCTTTTTTTTATAGATACAAATATTTAAGTAAATGCTCTGTTTATAATAAATTTAATAATAATAATAATAATATTGATAATAATAATAAATTTAATAGTAATAGCAATTATTATTATAATTATTTATATTATATAAATGAATAATAATAACAAATTTAATAATAATAATAAATTTGTATAAAACATTTAAAATACTATAGATATAATTTTTATTTCATGATAGCTCTGAAGATTGAAAGCTGCTGTTTTTGAGCTCTCGTGAAATAAAATTATTACCTATGGGATTTTAAGTGTTTGATATTCATTAATTAATAATAATAATAATGATAATAAACACACACACACACACACACACACACACACACACACATATATATATATATATATATATATATATATATATATATATATACTACGAATTTAAACTGACTTACATTTTCTTTCTTTCCCTTCCCAGCTTTGAATACATATCTTTCTTCCTCCCTCACCTTCCCCATTCTAAATACGTATTCCTCTCTCCCTTCTCCCAATTTTGAATTTACATATTTTAACATAATGTGTATTTAAATTAAGTGAAAAAAAGATATTATTAAAGATTTCATAAATAAAACTAGCAGCCCAAATTCTACCAAAGGAATAAACATGAAACAAACAAAACATTTCCCAAGTAAGCAAAACGAAATCAAGAAAAAATAAACAAGAAATAAACTAACGAAAATGAAAAAAAAATCTGCAGATATCTACCTTTGCAAAACCTAATATGCTGAATGTTTCTTGACTAACACTAACTAAACAACACTCAGAAACTCAAAGAAAGTCAAATAGTTACAGTGAGTTACACATTAAGTGATCATCATATTGGGTTATATATATTTATACTTGCCAATTACATAAACTGTTTATACACATTTATTTTATTAATAAGTTAAGAGTTTAGCAGTATTTTAATAATGGTGTCTATACTGTAAGGATTGGAAAATATATAGTTGCTTTTTGTAGGTGGCGTGTAACAGAAGCTACATCATTTGAGATGATGAAGTCATGATAATATGGAAATTTCTATGCCGAAATTTTTCAATCTTATTAACATGAGTGCAAGGCAAGGTAAGTCAGTGTAGATGAACATTAACTTGCAATTGTACACTAAAATCATGGTTAAAATTTCTGCTGAAACAAAGATGAAGGGTGTGACTTTTAAATCATCCAAAAGACGTTTTATAATACTGGAAGTGTTTGTAGTAAAAAGAAAACTGTAAGGCCATAAAAGTTAGAGAGATGAAAGAAAGACTGTTATATTTTCAGCAGGCAATTCAAAATTAACAGGTAAGTAATGAATGCAGTTTAGCAATCAGGATTCAGTTGTTGCAGTACGTGGATTATTGCGAAAAACGGGTGTATAGCAGAAAAAAACAAAAAACGAAAAAAACAAAAAACGAAAAAAACAAAAAAAACAACAAACAAAACAATACCAGAATAAAAGACTGAAGTGTTCAAAAGAATATCTAAAATTTTAGAATGTGGTGAAATGTAATTTTTATTGATGAATGCAAAATAGATTTACATTGTATTGGAAGAGAACATGTAAGAAGACTCGTGTAAGAAAAAAAGAATATAAGACAGACTGCAAAGACGGTAAGAATCTGGTGGTGGACACGTAATTGCCTGAGGTTGCATCGAAAGCGTCGTTAAAATAAAATTGGTAAGAGCTGATGGAAGCCTAAACAGCGAAAACTATATTAGTTTATTACTGTCTCGCTTTCTGCCAGACTCCGAAGATGGAGAGGTTTTTACATCATGAAGGTGCTCCTTCAAACACATCAGGCGCAACAAAACGTTCAACTTTTGGAAGAATGTCTAGCTGATGTCAATATACCATTGCGGTGGGAAATGAAGAAACAAGTGCTCCAACGAAAACCACTTATTCCCCAAGAGCTTTGCCATTACTGCCGATAAGAAAGGAAACAATTCCCACAGAGAAAATCTGAAACTTGCTGCATTCAATAACACGTCGAATTCAGGAAATTATAATAATTACGAAATACATACGTTGATTTTTTGACGTTATGTAATAAGAAGTATGTTTTTTTCAAAAAAGAAAAAAAATGCTCTAAACCCTGTCATCCTGTCCAAGACTGCTATTCATGTCTCTGAGCGGTATAATGATCACTCGGGTTTATGAACTTTCATAAAGAAATTGGTGTACCGGCCGCTCGGATTGAAAGGGTTAACACAAAAAAATACTTGAAACGTAGAATTGTCGCTGATGGGCCAGTATTTCTTTTTTTAGTACCACGATGCTTAAGATTGTCGATACCCACCGCACAACAGCAAGTTTCAGTGAGAATGCAACTCGTTTACACGAAGAAAATGAACTCGTTTTTCTAATGAAAAAATGTACTCGATGGCGATAAAACTGAATATAAGTATACAATATAAGTGTCTTTTACAATTGATAGATGCATTTCCATATAATATATAGATAGATGGATAGATAGATAGATATTAAACAGATGGAGTTACTCATATACGTACACTTCAAATTCGTATCAGGTGGCATTGGTAAGCACTGAGGACAACTTCATCATACCCGGAAGAGCAGTAATACCAACAGAAGTGAAGGAATGGGCGTCTATATTACTGCTCAATTGTTCTACTTCTCACATAGCCTATGGGACCAGAAGTGGATAACGGAAATTATTCAAAATCATATAGCCTCCTAATAATTCTCCTGATTTGAATCATTTGA
The DNA here is from genome assembly GCA_903632075.3 of Acanthosepion pharaonis. Taxonomy (NCBI): domain Eukaryota; kingdom Metazoa; phylum Mollusca; class Cephalopoda; order Sepiida; family Sepiidae; genus Acanthosepion; species Acanthosepion pharaonis. The sequence continues at coordinate 1,254,544 of CAHIKZ030002666.1, forward strand.
ACTTTCACATTTAGGGCAAAGATGAGCAACAAACAACGGATCCGAGCATGAAGTCACTTTCGAGACCTTGTCGAAGTCGAACATTTCTAAAACATTCTGACTTTTTCTATTGAATATCTTTAGGTTATAGATATACACTGGCGATATTTTGCTCAATTAAATAATTTTGTTAATTTAACCCCAATATTAATAATAATTAGCAGTATGCTTTCTTCAGTATATTGTGTAATGTTACATTTTCACGTCTTAGGTTTATCTTTCGAACTGAGCCTTCACCATTGAACCAAATCGCGCACCCACTTATTATTAACTCTGCTCTGCAAAAACAGCCCCTGCCACTGCAGATATGAAGCGCTTTTTGTATAAACGCCTTCTTCGCCTATTTGATTTTTTTTTTTTAGTTTCCCGTTTGCGAAAAGGGCAAGTACAAAATGTGGAATGGGTGGATATGAAATGCGAAAAACGAAAAAGGTCGATTTCACTCACCCGACGATAACCTTTTTGGTGATACGAAGAAAAACATCGCCTCGACCTTCGTAGAATATTTACCACAGTATGAGTGCAACAATTTTCCATCTACAAGTATCGAGGCATTTATAAAATCTGCAAGTACGTTCTATGAATTGAAACTTCACAAAATAAAAATGGAAAAAATGGGATGCATCCCAAATGCATATAATACACATGAATTAATGATATAACACATGCAAAAGAAACAAGCACTTGCCTAAAATTGTGAAGAAATTCTGCTTGATATGAAGTTTATAACACACCTAAAATCTATATTAGAATCTCTTTCCATTATTATTTACAAATGACTTAATCAGCATATAAAACTGCTGACTAAAACGAATCTATCTTCTGTCAGATAGTTTTCTGCAGATCCATTAACAAAATAAGACAAAAACTTTGAAACAGCTACAAAAGTTCATATTGTCTTGTTGATTGTCCCGACTTTTTTTTGCACATTCCACGTATCATTCCGAATTTTACAGGTGTGCATTTATTTTCTTCTTTCTCATTCATAATATGACGGTGATCCCTGAAATATAAAAGGAGACAACCAAGACAAAATATCATCAACTGTTTATTACGCTTGATTAAAAAATACGGCGAGGAAAACGTGTCTAGACAATTAAAATAAACATCTTGGATATCGTCAATGTTACAAGATGGCTCTTTTTTATGAGGTAGTTTATTAATAATTCTTGACTCAATACAACGATATTTGACTTTTGCTTTAAATCAAATACTACATGAAACAAAACGGAATATGACAATAAAACATTTAATCTATAAGAAGAGTGAAATTATTTTCCCACAATAACATAATAATGCCAATGATTATTGTTTGTGCCGTGATGATCCGGATTCCACATGCCGACTTCTATGACAGAAAAACTTTATTATTTCAAACATTCGAAAAATACGATTTTTCCCAATTGTTTCTATTTCAGAGCAGGATTATGAAATAATTAATCACCATGTTTTAGTTAATTAAGAAACGATCAGTCAGAATTAAAAATGAATAGCCTTCTTTAACTGAAAGTTCATCAGCGTATTTTTCTCGTTGGTGAAAATTATGGCGAGCAAACTTATAAATTAAGCTTAAATAATCATTTTCATTATTCTAACATTGCCGACTCTGATTTCTGAGCATTAGTTTGATTTTGAAGTTATTTGCATAAAAGATAAAGTTTGCTTTGAAAACGCTGGAATTAAATACAAGTGAAAATTATTACTTTTTTCTTTTTCAGTATCGACTTCTTCGATTTGAAAATATATCTGGTGGGTATTTTAAACATTTTGATTACATGAATTTTAAAGAGCGCATTTTAATACTTTTCAAAATCATGCTATCATCGTTCAGTAATGCCAGAGTGTTAATTTAAAATACATGATCAATATCTATTGTTTTTCACCATTGTTCTAAGCATGCAGCCACAAGCGCCACCCAAAATCACAGTCCTATACAAATACCGGCATAAGAGAATCTAGACGACTTTATTCGATGAGTAAATCATTTAGCACTGATACAGCATTGATTCAGTATAGCTGTGTAAGATTTGTTTTCGATCATTTGTGTGGGACATGTTCCTTTGATCTCTATCAAATTTACTGTGGTAGGAGACAATTATTCTTTGAGGAATGATTGAAGAATTAATTGCTGTTCCATCAAACAATTTGTCTGCGACAAATATATTTTGTGGAGGTCTCCAATCAGTCTTCAGGAATGCATTTTTATTTGCTAATTGCTGTTGTCGGCAGCTGACAATCGTTCTTAATTCGCCATTACTGTGACGTGAAAGACAACAGATTGGCGATTTTGTAGGATTTTATGATTGCTGTTGGTAAACATTTCAATCTTCAAGAGAAATGCTTTGTCAAAAGGCAAATAAGAGATGGAGAAAGAAAATAGTAAATAGAAAAGAGTGAAGTTTTAATGAAATATCAGGGAATTAAAAGATTTCAATTGCACAAGAGGATTTGTTTCCAAACTGGATAATTGGAATTTGCAACTATGCAAAGTTCAAGGTCTCATTTTCTTGGTTGGATAGTTTATCAGAATCAGCATCTTCTTCCTCAATAACAAAATCTCTCTGGAATTAGTAAAGTGACAAGTAATTATTTTGTTTATAAACCCACATCCACCACCACCATCATTACATTCAATTTAAACGACCAAAAAATTACTGGTATGACCGGAACAACCTTATTACAAATAAATGGATTTTTGTTTACTATTTAAGGCAACATATACAACAGATTTGTTCTACTTCATAGCTGGGATAATAATATCCTTTCCCCTGGTAGGCGGGGTTCGTATTCGAATCCAAATAACTCTCGAAGATTTCGAATATTGATTGTCATTTTTTCCTTTTCATTTCCGCCCATCTGATCTTATTCCTACTGGGATAATATTAGTAAATAACAAGATATAAAACACTAGATGCCAACTCAATCTAAAATACTACCATTTATTTGGTGCTGATGTATTTCCTTTTTAGAAGAATTTCTTGGATTAGGCATCAAAAAAGCATTTGCAACTGTAACATGACATCTTTATTGATTTTAGACTATATGTACGTAATTTCCAGTTTTTGTCAAGTATGTATGATATTGCGCGATGAATATTATAAAATGTCATCAGGATATTGAGAAGCATCAATTCATCTTTCTAATAAATATATACTGAATTATGATGTTTGATTTAACACAATGTGAAACTTCCACAAAATCATCTCTTCTTCAGCGATAAGAATTCCTTTAAGCAATCTGTATGCATCACAATTGGGTTTTAAAAACAGTTTTCCATTTACTGAGCCATTCATTTTACTCATCCCTATTTTTTCTAACCCTAAGGAATAAACTTAGAAAAGGTTTATTCGAGGAAAAAGGACCAAACGTCGAATAGTAAGTGGTTTGTATTTTGAAAATATTTGTAAAAAAAAAAACAAACAGATGAGCTAAATACTTTTGGCATTCTGATTGTCATCTAGAGAAAAAATAATCGCGTCCATTTTGTATACATTTCTCTCTTTATTTTTTAAGTGATAAAGCCCTTCCTCATCCAGTAAATGACCAACAAGGGAGTAGAAAGCAATTACATTAGGCTGTTGCAACGCTCTTCGTTCTGATATGATTGGTCACTTTGTATCTAACAAAATTTTTCCATTCTTTTTTATTTTATTTCCTCATATCCCGTTATGTTGGTTTTGTTACATTTTATTTGTTTAATTCGTTTTGTAAAAAAAAACTAATTTGTTTCCCTGTTTGCCGCCAGCGACCGGACGACAAAACAAGTGGTCAGTGGCTGCGCCGTTTTTTTGACAGGCTCTCTGGGAAATTACCAAACGCAATGAATGGCCATGTCATGTATTTATTTATTTGCTTATTCACTGTCACCTTTTTATTCCATTTCGCATTCTTTATATTCTTCTTCATTCGTTCATCTTTTATCCTTCAGTTATTTCTCATTCTTCCTTTTTTTTTCATTTTATGCTTCATTTCTAATTTGTGGCTTTTAACTGTTTTTCCTTTTTTCTTATTCATTAGTTCTTTAATTCTTTCGTTGATTCTTTCTTTCATTCATTTTTTCATTCGTTTATTCTTTCTATCCGGTTTTTTCCTCATTCCCCTTTTTTAATTTCTCATTGCATTGTCTTTCTTTTTCTTTTCCGTTTTGTATTCTACTTTCTTTTATGACATTTTTATTTATTATTTACTACATTTTACAGTTTTCCATCATCTTTTCTCATTTATTCATTCATTTGTACTTGTTTCCTTTGCGTTCTTTTCCCCTCCTTCTTTATTGCGTTTGGCCTGGCCTCATTGTGTTGCGCACTTTTATCGGGAAATGGAGATGACTAGACATTGAGTTTGCCTGTATTTCTGAAATTTGCTGACAATGGATGTAGATAAAAATGTTTATGACCGCAGACATCAGGATGCTTCCTTCATCTGAAAGTGAGTTTGATACTGTTCAGTAGGAAACATATTCAGGAGCCTGTTTGTAGCTCTTTCACTTTCTGTCCTCAGCGAATAAATGTGAGATGTTGAGACAGACATTGAATTTATTCGAGCACTTTCTATATATTTTGCTTTGAATACTATAGACATTCACTGTGCTAAACCAACACAGGCACTTTTAAAAAATTGAATTACATATGTTATTTAGAAGTTTGCTTACTTCTAACTAAATACGGCTTTAATGAATAACGAATTCATACGTATTTTGTCTGACATTATGCACGTGGGCGGATAAATAAGAACAGCGAATGAAATGTAGTTATTACAGGAATTTTGATCTGAAATTTTAACTGCATGATATTCAATGCATGTGATTAATGTTCACCACTGAATTAAGTGCATTGACAAGGAAATGTTGAATGTTGAAATAAATGGTTTTCTATTATTATGCTCCAGACGAATTGGTCCAAATCTATCTATCTATCTATCTATCTATCTATCTATCTATCTATCTATCTATCAAAGGGAATGAAGTTACTACGACGCTTCTGCAATGTTACATCGTTTTATTGTAGATTATCCTTAACGTGACCACAACGTTACTTTGTAACGTCGCAAATATGTTACATGCACAGTAGGACGTCAGTGGTTCTGAATTAAAAAAATAAATAAGGAAATACATTTATAACCTTCTACACATATTGTTAAGTGAAAAACTATTCTGATATTATTTAACAAGAACGGAATTTTAACGCCGCAGCTCTTGGCAACATTTCCATGATGTGACCATGATAGCGGATGAGTGGTCAGTTTGAGGCGAAGAAAATAAATTTCAACCTTTCATTAATGACGCCGCTACCTCACATTTTGCACAAACAAAATACAAAGTTGCATTGTTCCGTATCAGCTTTGTCTATATATGCTATAAATTAACTCAAAGGTACAGGTTAACTGGCATGTTAACTTTTACGAATAAAATCAATGTTTTTATACAAGAACTAAAGGGCAATTGAGGCTTGCAATATGCTCCATATAGGTCCAATGGGATTGAAATCTCACAAATCTGATAACTACTTGAGTACATTGAAGTTAATCGATTTCTGTGTCATCTGATGTCGGTATAATTGTTTTATTTTGCTGGACAAGTGATGCAAATGGTCAGCTAAAAGATTTATCCATGTCATAATTTTCAAGAGAGATTCTAGTTCTATTTGTGGCCATGGCGAACAACCATACCATACCATATCATACCATACCATACCATATCATACCATATCATAACTAACCATTACTGAGCCACTGGATACATATAACATACCATTATAGAGCCGCTAGCTTTCGCAAAACCTCATTGGCATGTTCGAGCACACAGATGTTCTTCCACAAACACGATTGTCTGTCTAAAAGAGTCAAAAACTGTTCCTGCATGATCATGATACAATACAATATCTAATGGTAATGTAATGTTTTCTGTCTCTCGTGACAGGCAGTAACCATTACTACCGGGGTCATAACAGGATTATTTCCCAGCGACAAAACGTCGCAAGCCTCTCGCTACTATATCGTTATTTCACTGACGAATTACCTGAAGAGATATATTCATCACAGCTAAGACCTACCATGCCACGAACACAAAAGTGAATCAATCCTAAGTCCCTTCGTATTCCATTAGCAAGGAGGAATTCCATTTGGACAGCTTGTTCCCAAGAATCATCATAAAGGAAATTTCACGATCACTGAATTATTAATCTCATCAAATCTAAGGTCAACCATTATCTATCCTACACATCCTCATAATCTACATTTTGTAGCCCTCTTCTTGTATTCATGCAACAAACTCATACAGTAACGCCTACCTTGAGTGGCTCTTGGGCTTCTATTGTATGAATAATTAGTAATACAAAAGACTACGACAATTTAGAGCGTTGAACTCACTAGCATTGAATTGTGGTTTGATTTTCTTCAACGTTTCTTCCTTTGGCTGCTCCACATTTATGTCGTTAACTAACATATTCTTTGTTGAATCAGCTATGAGTTCCCGAAATTTTGACGCGTTGCACCGTATTCACAAATTTATAATGGAACATTGTTTCACTACATAAATCTAGAGTAATTGTCATTTTGAAGGTATCGTATCTAATCTTTTTGTTTCCAACAATCATATGAGTGAATCCCTCTCACTTCCTCTCTTTCTCTCTTTCCCTCTCTCTTTCTCTCTCTCTCTTCCACACACACACACACACACACACACACACACACACACACACACACATATATATATATATATATATGGATGAAGGATATGATATAAAATTGTCTACATCAAGCAAATAGTTTGTATGAAAAGGTCAAAATTAAAAACAAATAAATAAATGATGCTTTTATCTTTCAAGACTAATATAATGAGCGACTCTATTTCATTAACATTTCCATCTAACGGATATATGTTTCTTGGTTTCCGGTGAAAATTTAAATATATATTTTCCTATAGCCGAGCACTTTCGGCTATCAAAGAGTTCTTGTTTTTGTCTTATGTCGATTTCATTATTTCTCAAGTATCGATTCAGTTTTTAAAGTAACCACCTCTTCACATATCAGTTTGAGATGTCTTCTTTTTAATGAAATATATTTAGTATGTTTCTAAATTTGATAAAATATCTGGTTGTTTGCTTTTAGACTTAATGCTTCTAGCATGGGTTATTGTAGTTGTTTCTTGCACGTTATAATCCTTTTATTCAATAGTATTTTTTGAATGAAAACACACACACACACACACACACACACACACACAAATATATGCGTATGTAATTAGTTTTCTGTTGTTGTCTGTATTTCTTTTAATTTAATGTGAGTCTCCCCAATCTCGAATGATGTCATTTGTCTAATTGACCTGATCATCCAAAATGTGATTACGTAACGGCCAGGGAGAGAGAGAGAGAGAGAGAGAGAGAGAGAGAGAGAGAGAGAGAGAGAGAGAGAGAGACAAAGACAGAGAAAGATGAAATGATAAGGAAATAGTGAGAGAGAAGGAAAAGTTTAGAGAGAGATGAAGGAAAAATGCAAGTAAAGGAGGAAAGTTGTTGAGGAGGGAATTTTGCATTTAGGATTGGATTTAGATAATGTGAACAATGTCATTTATTACTTGAGACGACGTCCAATTCAGAAAGGAAATTGGATTCCAGTTTTAAATTCTCATCTCACTGTCCACTTGATATAACTTGGTATGGCATGCATATAGGTATTTTACATATATAAGTGGATAGTAAACCAAAGATAGAATATGTTGGCAAATGATTACTCTAGGTTTGCATAACAACTCTCATTAGCTGAAGCTTAACCCAACAACATTCATCCCACCCGTGATACTTAAATAGAATGTACAAAGTGCGAGCAAAAGCAATGTGTTATTTGCCTGAAAAAATTTTTTTTCTTTAATCTTACTTATTATAAAACGCAGGTTGTGTGTGTGTGTGTCTGTAACGTTTATATGTTGGATCGAATTTCCTACATTTTTTAGCCGATTTCAACAAAACTTCACAGGACTACATAAAATTACATTGTGGTGGTTCTAACGGGACCGAAAATGGGAAAAACACAGTTGTTTTTTAAGAAAATCAATTTGAAAACACGATTAAGACACATCGTGAGAATGAAAGGGGGAGAACTCACCCACGAAAATGTAAACAAAAGAGCATAGCATGATGAAAAAGACGCCGAACTTGACGAAAAGAAAATTTTATCGTCTAATGTTAATATTATTATTAAAGAGGAAAGATCAAAGTATTTTTGGAGTATTATTTTTACATTTTTTAACCGTTCCTAGCACGTCTGAAATTTTCGTTAAAATATTTTTTTTTGGTAAAAAAGGGCAGATAATCATTTTCAATCATTTTTTTTTTTTCGATTTGATAAAAAGATTAAAATCTTACTTTGATATTCTTTTAAAAGTCAATTATCATTTTTTCAAAACTGATTTTAATAAAAAGAGATATTATACTGTTTATTTAAAATATTCTGAACCAAGCTTAACTTAGCTTCTGCGCCGAAAAAAATGTAATTTGAAAATAAAACAAAGCAGGTCATAACATTTCGCGTCGCTTGACGATTGACGAAAGGCACATTTATGACGTTTAGATAACTTACGGGAGGAGAATTCTTTCTACGGATGGAAGGAAGTGAAATTATTTAAGTGAACAAATTATTTACCTTTTTACTTTTAAGGAAAACTTTCAGCGCTCTAATTTTTTATTTTTTATTTTTTTATTTTTTTTGTACTTAGCTTTCATTTTTACGTTTACGATGCTTTATGGAAAATATAAAGAAATTAAAAAATAAGACTGTTAATAGTGAGATTAAATTTCATAAGAAAAAGGTATCTAATTAATTTAGATACCTTTCTTATGAAATTTTATCAGAAGTGTACATAAAATACTATAATTTTATGTACATTTATTACATTTTACTGTGTTATTTGTATTTCCATTCATTTTATTATTAATTTTGATATTTCATTTATGGAAAAAATGTCATAACTGAGATTAATATAAAATAAGATCATATAAATTAAAGTTTAGCAGTAGTTAAATTTCATAATATGATACTGCTACTTGTAGGTACCCTTCTCAGTTGAAATTGAAAACTCAAATTAACTTCTCCATACGTGTTTCATTAAAAGTAAAGGGCTTAACAGCGGAGAACAATGCTGAACTCAAATAATGCAACTAAATTGTATTCTGGTTGGTCTTCCGTACTTGATAATTACTGTACGACTATAAACACAAAATTACATTTCTTAATTACCATGAATAATCTGATTGGTCCAAATTATACAATTTTCAAAGCGCTAGACAATGACGATCTCACACGGACATTTTGAAAGGTTGATGTTGCTTTTAACTAATGTTAAAATATTTTTTAAAATTCAATTTAAACATTTTTTAAAAATCTTTTTAAAATTAAAGAAATAAGAAATAATTGTATTAAAAATTCAATTTTCATTGAAAAAATTTTTTGCTTTCAGAAAATATTGTCCATATTCATAAAAACAAATTAAAACAAATAAAAGCATTTGAAACTAAATAATATATTTGTTTTATTGAGTTTTGTATGTTACAATTCACAGCTGATTTTCAGGTACGTTGGCAAAAAAAAAAAAAAACATGATTTGCATTCTTCAAAGCCTTGTGCTTTTAACTATTGTAATCACTAAAACCGATGGTCTCGAATTTCTAGAGTTTTTCATAAAATTAGTTATGGGGGTGTTAATAAATATAAAAAAAATATTTCTGCCATGACTTTAATAAAAAAAACATATTTATAATAATTTCGATCATCTGTGAATAGTTTCTGAAAGTTTCATTAACATCTGACAATTATTTTTATTTTTGCAAGATTTTCCAAATTAATGTGTGTAAATACAAAAAAATGCGCTAAAAATTATCTATGTTATTTACTACCCCTTGTTGCGACAAAGAGAAACAAGGTTTTTTAAATCAAAATTTAGAATATTCTAAAAAGATGGAAAAATTTAGTCTATCCTCTTCATAAAAAAATAATCATTTTGACGATAAAATTTTGTTTTCATAAACTTTGGCGTCTTTTTCATCAGACTATGCTCTATGTTTTAGCGATTCCGTGGAGTGACTTAGGTTAAAAGTCCCACGTTGTTTATGTGTGTGTGTGTGTTCCTTTATATATGGGATCGGATTTCTTACATTTTTCAGCCGATAAAACAAACATCCACTTTTTTTTTCGGCAGGTAGTATTTCTTATTGTCTTGCACACTTTTTCTTTTTATTTACATTCAGAATGCTTTAAAAATTCCATTTACAAGACAATTGTTTATAATAAAATTCTATTCACCGATCGATAGACTCATAACGATTGTAAACAATGTTTTTGTTTGAATTTGGGTTTGACCAATTCGTAAAAAAAAACAATTTTTCAGTGTTTATGATGGTCGATACTTGATCTATCTCTTACTGTTACATCTCCGGGCAACGCCGGGCTCTACTGCTAGTTCTTAATAAGTAGCCATAAGTGTTTGAAAAATAAATTCATAAATAGTATCTGTGGTCATTCAAGAGAATAATACAAGTTTTTGCACTACAATAAACATAAAATTAAATTTATATATAAAGGAGAGAAAATTATCATCATCTAGTATGTCTTCCATTGTTGCGAAGTTCAGCCTCAATTCAACTTGGCATATAAGACTATAACAAAAAATATAAATTCAAAATTGTTTTAATATGAGTGTTTTGTCATTTCCCTTGAGAGTAAATCCAAAATACACAAAGTTATTTGGTTTCTGTTATATAAAACCTATATTTAACCTTTTCCACATAGGTTCGATTATGTTAAAACCAAGCTTTTTTTTTAATACTATATCTTCCAATGCATTGAAAGGTTTCAGGTCAGGTTGGAATATTTCACCTTCTCTAATATACGATCTTATAAATGTTATGTACTTTCATTGGTTATTATTGTATGATTTTGCGTCAGTATTTTCCCATCATTGTTTTAGATTATTTAATACAGTTTCCTTCTCATTATATGAACTGGCACCTCACTATTAACGATGTTTTCATCCATTATTTGATGAGGTTGGATAATGATAACCTAACTTGTCTGTTTGATCTTTTTTGTCTATTTTCTAAGCTTTTGTAGTATTTGTCCTATCATATACTTTCCAGAAATCAGCTACTTGGTGACAGAGTGCTTTGATATTGTAGACTTCTTGGTGATTTTCCCTGGCGGCATTTAGTTGATCTTCATCCTCTTATTCTGTCATTTCTTCCATTATTAAATATAAATTACTTATACAAAACCAAAGTTTATACTTTGCTTTTAACATTGGAATTGTGCATACGTATCTTAGATGTTTATAATGGTGTTGGAGTCATCGAATACCTCAAAATATTTGACTGTCCTATCTTTAGAATCAGATATATTCAAATATGTATATTCCCTCGAAAATGTGCAGTTTCTTAAGGAAAATCAAATACATTGATATCTTGAACTTGGTGACTCACGTCTTTTGCTTACTACTGTATTTTCTTTAACACTTTGGACTCAGTGACTCATGAAAATAGATGAAACATTGAAAAATAAAGTTACTTCAGAAAGAGCAAGTTTTAAATAAATACTGTTTCCTAACCAGATGAAAATTCTTGTTGGCCTTCTCTCATTCTCTTTTTGTTATCGTTAGTTTTACACCATATTGGCGACTTACAGTAATCACTACATGAAACTCCACTATATTCAGCAAGAGCTACGTGAAGGTCCGCCATATACATGAAGTATCACGGGAAGGCCCACTACTTACAGAAAGGACCATTTGATGGCCCGCTATTTAGACGAAGAATCACGTGAAGACCCCCTACTTACAGGAAGGACGACATAAAATCTCAAACAAGGCGATAATTCCAGTAAGACGCAAGGGGCTACTTGGAGGGATAAGAATGAGAAAAGTTTAGAAAAAAACGGAAACGCAATCTTAGATTGCAAACAAGGGATAAACCTATAATTCTGTACAAAAGACAAGTGAGGATTGAGAGTCGGACTATAAGTGAACCTATCTAATACAGGAAGTGTAGCTATTTACAGAGAGGAGCAGGTTAAGGTCCCCTACTTACAGAAAGGACCAGATGAAGATGTGCTATTTAAAGGAAGTACCACGTGAAAATGCGATACTTACAGAAAGAAACACGTGAAGGCCCACTACTAGCATGAAAACTCACTATTTACAGGAAGAACTATTTGATGACCCGCTACTTACAGGATAGACCACATGAAGTCGCACTACTTTACAGGAAGGACCACGCGAAGGCTGGTAGATTTCCTTCCCCTCAACTCGAAATTCGAGCAGCTACAAACAGCGAAACAGGTCTTGATGTACGTGGTCGTGAACATACAAGAAAGCATAAATAAATTAACGAAGCTATTCAAAGTATTCGATACAAACCTGCAGCATTGACATATGATTGTCTGAATGCGCTTTTCATGCCTTTCGTAAGCTCTAGACACTTAACTGTTAAGTTCCCAGTTTGCGTTTGGATTTATATATTTATATTCACTACTCATATATTCGCTACTTGTGAAAAACAAAGATGAGAATTTTAGCGCTATTACACAGCACTAGAATTTATGTGACTAATTCATTCTTGTCATAAAGCCATTCAAGATTAAGATTTTTAAAGGATATTTTTTAAAAGGATCCATGAACCAGACATTGAATAGAAACAACTTCTACTGAATTACTATTACGACTATTTCAAATTTTTCCGGTCAATATTCTCTGGTTGATCGTGTTGATGTCAAATATTCTCTATCTTCTATCATTATACTCATTGTCGTCTGCATCTTGCTGCTGCTCGTAATTTCTGTTCATCTTCCTCTGAACGATTTCTCAACTGTTACTAATGTTCAAATAAATAGCAGCTGAGCTGTAAATCTCATCTTTAGAATGAAAAAAAAATCTCATTTCTACGTTTGTGAATCACGTTACTGCGGCGTCGATGAAATATTTAAAAAAATAATTGGTTAAGTATAACTCGCCTTCTTTCAGTAACTTTTCTGTTATTAGTTTTACTGAATATGAATATATTCTTTAGACTAGAGTTTGCTAGTTACGTTCACTGGGCACTGAATGACAAGCAATTCTCAGAATTATCTTCAACCTTCACTGACTTTATAAGTGTTGTGTGCTTAAGGCTTTCTCTTCGATCTTCCAGTGATGTTCCTTCGGATTTTCTTGAATGTATCACTGGTTGCAGTCACAATGTTCACTTGCATAGTTGACAAGTTTTCCACTTCCACATATTTCAAACTCACTTTTCTTCAGTTATTATTATTATTATTATTGTAGAAGATAGCGCCCAACCATCATCAACCTTACTCATCATGCAATTCTCCTCTGACTAATATAATGTCAGCGGAAAATGAATGCTATAGCTCAGTTATACCTGCTGGGTTATCGGCGACTAAACGGGTCCCCTCACCAGGCATTTCTGTTACGGAGGGTAAGTAGACACCTAGCAGAATTAAAAACAAAAACTGTCTAAGGGTAGATGAAAGCTCTTGTGAAGTCAATGGCCATCAAGCACACATGTCTCATGGGTAGGGAAGTCTCTTTAATTTTGCTTGACAGCCCCTTGGAGATTATATTTCAATAGAAACGGTTGGTGGTAAAATTAAAACATACCCCATTTATGCGTGAAATATCAATTAGTACCAATGTAAATCATGTGAACGTGGTTGGAACCGATGGTCTGTGCCCAGCAAGTGTCCCACTGCGAAGCGGGGTGGGTCTGGTCGTAATGCAATTATGGCAGACAGAAACAAGAGGACAAAAATGAAGAAAACGGGAGAAATTATTATTATTATTATTATTGATAGATATTTCTGTGTATCTGAACGCTGCCCATGAGCACAAGCATTAGTATATCGGATTGTGAGGAGTTTTCTTATGACTTTAGGTATGTATCTACTGGTATTCATTAATCATTCGTAGTAACTATTATTAAGTGAAAACTCGTTGTGGATAAAAGCTGCCTTCTTGCTATTTATATTTTTCAAATTCTGGATCGACATTTCTTTTAGACAGCACTTGTGTTATTGGATGTCTTTTACTATAATATCGAGTCTACTGACTTGTATATTGGGAGGTCGGTGTGTATCGTGAAGTCCCCGAACAATTTGGCTTTTCACCTTCCAGTAGTGGTGGTGGTTTGTGTTCATAGGATTTCTCTGCGTGGGGAAACTTAAAATGTTAGCATATCCCCTAAAGAAGTTACCTCATTTATATTTATATTTAAATGCATTTGGAGCTAGTGTAGATTACACAAATATTAGATGTTTATTCAAAAGCGATATTTTGGATCTGTTCTGTTCATTAAAATATCATTAAAATATCAGCCTGGTAGGATTATAATGGCATGTATTAATCTTGATCGGTTAAAATGAATCCTTTTCTTTCTGGTTTCAACGTTGCTCGTTCCGCAACCAATGAATATTCCAAATGTTACAACATCAGATTCTTGAGGTCATAATGAATATTATCCATGCAAATGTTTTTCTTGTTATTTTGTTTTCAAGTTATTTAGGCGCTTACTTTTGCTTTTCTTATTATTTTTAGTATCCCAACCCCCTTATTTTATATCATTTAATTTTTTGCTTTTTTTTTTATATTTTCATGAAGTGAAATATACCCTTTTGTTATATTCAAGTAAGCGTATAATATATATATATATATATATATATATATATATATATATATATATATATATATATATATATATATATATATATATGAATGTAAGAACGAAAATAATATAAATTCTAACGTTCACAACATTAATTCAAAGGAGGATCAATACCAAGTGTAGAGCAATAATTATTTATTATAATTTTTACATACGGACAAAAACAACTTAATACAAAGATGCATTCTTGTTTCGATGTGGCTGCATTCCGACTGCCGAGAACCAAAAATGCAACCTCATCGAGGCAAGAATTAAACTTTGTAGTAAGTTGTTTTTGCCGTATATAAAAATTATATATATATATATATATATATATATATATATATATATATATATGTGTGTGTGTGTGTGTGTGTGTGTGTGATCTCTCTTATTCCGATGAAATACTTGTCAGATCCGTGAGTTTGAAAATGGAAAAATAGACATGTATTTCCTCCTATAGCTTTTTTTTTTTAATTATATTATGTTAAGTGACTTGTTACTGTCATGTTTTTTTTTTAAATCTACATCTCCTGATCTGCCTCACCCCCAAAATTCATCGCTGGGTGAGGCACGAGGGGTTAAAGAAAAAATTGAATATAAACTTTTATTTTTACATTCAAACTTCTGGTTATAATCTATGAAACGTTTTTGTTTTTTGGATCGAAACTGAATGGTGAAGACAGATTTTGTCTCTCATGTTTAACTCGAGAAAGTTAATATAAGTGGTTACTCTGAATTAAATAATAATAATAATCTTCAGAAATTTAATACATACACCGACACCACAGCATTCTCTCTCTGTCTCTCTCTCTCTCTCTCACACACGCACACACACATACACACACATATACACACACATCTTCATCGGAGTCATAAGTCTTCCCACCACCTCTGGATTTCTTTGCAAAATCTTAATATAATTAAATAAATATATAATCATTATTACGGACATTTTATCATAGTTACAAATATTTCTTTTTATATTCTTCGTTTTTCCTCTTATTTTTTACTCCAATTATTAAAATTGCTTTAATGGTGGTAGCGATCGTATACGTGTGAAAAGAGGTATTACAATTCTTCATTTCTCACTTTATTTCCAAGAACAAACTGGAGGTCGTGAAGAAGGGTGTCAGTGGACTACCACTACTACTACTAATAATAATTGCAGTAGTGGTTGTAGTAAGAGATTTCGTAATAGGAGCAGTAGAAAGAGGTGAAGTAGGAAGAGAAGGTTAGATTTTTTATTCTGTTTAACTCAAATGAATGCACAGACTGTGATATCTACACATTCAGGATTAGCCATAATTAACTAAATCTGTCATATGGAATATCGTTCGTGGCACAGTAAAAATGGCGGCACTATCAATAAAAAGGTAACCAATACTAATGATATGATATTAACAGAAATATTTCTGAGGCTACTACTACTACTATAAATAATGATAATAGAAAGTTGCTTAGTAAGCTAGTCATATCGACCATTGGCATTGCCATGCGTTCGATATTCACTGTAGCGTTGTGTTAGATTGTGTAAGATGACCATGACCAATAAACATCTCATGATGATATTGATGATAACAATTTCAGTGTTCAATAAAGAAATGCGTCTTAGGAAAGATAGGAGACGGTAAAATCAGTGGCATTTTAGATATTGCACAAACACTTTTCGTCGAAATACTAAAATATTACGAATAAAAATAAAACAGACAAATGAAAAAAATAAAAACAAATCCTAAAGTACACGAAAGGGAACCTCATTTGATTTCAATCGACAAGAAAGAAACAAAGAAAGACTTACGAATAACACCGTAATAATCAATGAGTAGCATACTAAAAAAAAAAAAAAAAAAAACTTGTGATAACCTGCCTTGAAAATTACGTTTGAAATTTTTGTTAGGGGAGAAGTACAACTGTTTAAGTTTAAAGAAATGTCTTTATAATCAAGTCTGCTTTTGAGGTTTTCACATTTCTTAATATTGTATGTTTTTTTCTTTCGTACACTTCTTCGCCACCCACAAATCACATAAATGCTCCACCATTCTTTCATTTCTCTCTTTATCTTTATTTCTCATAATCTCGCCCAGTTACTTTAATTCTATCCCTTTCCCATCTTTTTTTTTCTAAACACAATCTTCTTTTGCTCTTTCCCCTTAGTCGACTATATTCCTTACATACACGCACATTCTTTTTTAAGTTTTTTTTACTTTTCCGAAGTTTCCACAGATTTTGTGTTTCACACTCATTCTCATCATATTTGCCTTTCACTAAAATATTGTTCTCCATATAATTCCTTTTCTTTCTCTCAGTTTTCTCTTTGTTCTCATTTCCTCTCTTAAATTATTTTTCTATTCTCTTAAATTATTTCTTTCTCGGATAGATTTATTCCGTCTTTCTTCGCCACATTTTCCAATCATTTCTACCTCATTGTATTTTTTCTCTTCAGCTCACAAATCCGCTTTCATATTTTCCTTTAAGCAATTCTCTCTCTTTTTTTTAACGGTTTTTCGTTCATTTTCTAAACATAAAGAGATAAGGCGTCGTCAGTTTTTGTTTGTCTCGTTCTTTCTCTTTACTTTTTACTATTTTCTTGCTCTTAAAACACCTCAGCAACAGTAGAAAAGGGTCAGCTAAGCAGCAAAACCGATGAATCTCTGACTAACATTCCAAAAAGTTAAACTCAGCAACGCAGACTTTTGAGTTCTACGAATTTCTCTATTTGAGAAGGCACGTTCATTTTTTTAAAAATAAAATTATGATTACTTGAAGTAAAATCAAAATTAGAAACGATATTTATTTTCCTTCCCACGAGGGTAAAATGCAGAATCGAGGTTAAGGTCGAGTTTAACGTGGAATCCTTAGATATTCGTGTGGGTTGTGCCAGAAATTTTTTAGTTCCCTCGGCATTTAATTTTTTGGCACGCCGCAGACCTAAAAAATAACACTGACTCTACCATTCTGCACAGTTGAAGGTGGGGCCTGGAGAATGAGTTCCTTAGAACTAGATAAATAGCAAAAAGAAACAAATATTGGAAATAAACCACTTCAGTAGAGAAAACGTCAATAAAGAAAGGCGATAGTTTGTCATGACGTAATGATGACGTCACTGTTACTCGAAGGCATTTTGGAAAATATTCTACTTGTTGAGCAAGAGATTCATCAACTTGTTTCAAATAATTTTTGACTAATCAATTATATATATATATATATCGGACATTGAGTACTGGTGTTAATAAAATAGTGATCGATGTAATACATGAGAGATATTATGTATATATTAATAAATATATATCACGGACTTTTATGCAGAACGGAATCTTCAGGTGCTGAGTACATATATGTATGTGTATATTTATATACTTAGTTAGGTTTAAGGTTAAGCGTTAGAGTCCATGCGTAAATGACCATATCTGTATCAATTTTTCAACTGGTGTTTTTTTTTTAAATCAAGCCACCATTTGAGCCGAAAAATGCTAACGCATTGACGTTAGATGAAATTAAATAGTCTATAATCATGAGCTAATTCTGGATTATTATGTAATACATACATACATATATATATATATATATATATATATATATATTCGCATACAGGCCTGTTTCATTGTCTCACAGTTCATTACTGCTACTATAGAACCAAACTCTTCAAGCCAGGATCGAAACCCGACTGACTTGGTAGCAGACGGAGTTTGTACACCTAAGCCATCGAAAGACGAATTGTAGCGTATTGTTTTTATGAATGTAAATAAAAGCGTAAATAAAATAAGCTCCCACTCTCTCTTTCACACACATACAAACAAACTTATTTTATTCTAACACAATATAAAATAGGATGAAATGAAGATAGGAAGGATTGTTATACGCCAATCTTCCAACGAGCGGAAAAATAAAAAAAAGAAAGGACTCTGCTATTCCCTGGGCTCGATCACTGGTTGCAGTAACAGCTACTGTCTCAGCTACTAAGCAAGCTTGAAATATCGATTTTAAAATCGAAGACTAAATTCGAAAGGTGATAAAAATAATTCAACTTGCCTTTTGCCTTTAAAATAAAATCGATAACGAAAAAAGTTTCTCTAAAAAGATAAAAGAAAAAAAAATGAAGCTAACTGCTCTCCTTAAAACATAGAGAATCTTTCAATCTTCGCTGACTGGTATTCTGTTTCGTTTCTACAATAGATGCGTATTATACACCTGTGCGAATGCTTGGGATTCCAGCTTAAAATATCTACAATGTTCTCAGGTAATTTTTTGTAGCATTTCGTAGACCCACAAATTGGAGGACAAGGTCTATGGTTCTGTTTTCAATTTAGGGATATTATATATACCTTATGAAAATTACATACAATGAAGAAAAGACAATCTTTTTCTATCAATTAGCAATTTATTCGTTCACCTACTTGATAAAATATACAAGATATGATTTTCTAAGCAAGTAAATCCTATTTGTGGTATATTGATCTGATGAAGTAAAAAGTAATCATTTCTTTTATATGAGATATCGAGATAATCCGAGGGGCCATGCTGATTCAATCAATTTATTTTGCAATTGTCATTTGAGAAGGAGAGAAAGAAAACATACGGCCCTGCTTTGCTTAAAAAAAAAATAAATAAAATAAATTTTGTAATCCTTCACTATGTTTGAAAACGCAAACATCAGAAGTTGTGAGAAAACTATTCCATTAAAATGTGATTAAGAACAACGAAGATATGATTTCCTCATGTGAAAGAATCATTTCTTCTTCAAGGAAGAAATGACTGTATTATATTTACGTAAATTACATTTGCATGCCAAATCGAAATATGTTGAAAAATATTGAGCCTATATAATTAAGGGGAATAAATATTGTTTAAAACATGAGAAGTCAGAGAATGAGAAACATTTTGTTTTTGATTTAACCAATCATTGTTGTCCAATTTGTAAAAGTTGTAAAATATATTTCTCCTCTAAGAAGAAGCTTCCGCCTTTCAGATACGTTAAAGGTTCAAACTAAGTTGAAAAAAGGTCTTTCCATTGATTTTCCACAATTTCACCCGAATGAGATGCAAAGCAAAAAATATGCATGAGTTTTTGTAAGCCTGTAATCGAAGGTCAATATTGGTTCTATGAAGGGCAAAGTGTTATAAGTTTCTGTTTATAGGTTTCAACGCTATTACGTCTACTTGGATGGGCAAAATTTTGTCATTTGGATATATTATTATTAGTCTCTCATCTATGTATCTAAAATAAGATGTCTGTGGTAAAATATTTTTGCAATTGAATTTTTAAAGTTTATATTATTTATAGAAACTTAACAAAGATCTGCTAAAACGACACTAAGCACGGACTCTATCGGTAAACCCAAATCTTGCTTTATGAAATTTGGTATCGAAGGTGAAAAATACTTAATTAAAAGTTTACAATGGCATTAACAGCAACAACCACAAAAACATTAAAAATAACAACTAGATATAAACAGGCATAAATTAACTCCCAGTTCCTTAATATCCATTATGAAAAACAATATTTCCACGCTTAACAATATCAAAATAATTACAAATACATCGAAAACTCATGGATATGATCAGAATGTCCAAAACAATAATAATTCTGAAGCATTATATATAAAATAATAGTCACAACTATTCTTTACAATACTTTGAGGAAACTTTCAGAAATTTAAAAAAAACAAACATAGTTATGAACACAAAAAGTGTCTCATGCATAGCAATTTCTCCAATATGTTATACACAGAAATAAGTTAAAAAAGACTTTGATCTCCGAATACCACATTTATTAAAAGAGAAAATAATTTACTTTGACAGAAATATTTTGATAGTGCAGATATCGAATCTTCCTAAAATGTTAACTTACACCCTAGATCTTTTCAATTATCTCATTTCATAATAGAATTACTCTTTTCCCAGGCCAACATACATGACCATAACATTTTTAAGAAGTTAAAAGAAAACAGTTAACTGTAGAACTTGTATTATATTAAATAAATAAATAAATTATTTATCAAATAAAAAAAATGATTACATTAAAAATAACTATACTTAAACAAAAATAGAATTTGCTTTTAAATATATACTTGTTTCTGCATTTATATGTGTGTGTGTGCACATTTGTATGTTTACGTATATTCAGCTCTCATTTCAATGTAGACTGAGAGAAATGTATACAAAAATCAATAAAGTATATCATGTATTCCGTGTACGTAAACATTCTCAGAGCCATGTTTGAAGGCTTGAAACTTAATACTTAGCAAATAAAAAGATTTTATCATAAAACAAAAATCTCTGACTATATTTATGCCGACATAAAACTTTTTTTTTCAAAAAGGTGGGACATTAGAAGCACCGATGACGTAACTGAAAGTCTCTGAACAGCAATTGTTTTTGTTTATTTATATATTCATGTTCGTTGGAAAACAGGTAAAATTTGTAACAAAAATGAAGTGAAAATGTTTGTTATGATTGTATCATCATTGTTGTATTTCAGAATGAATAGGAAAAGTAAAAAGAACGTTCAATCATTTAAAATCTCATCATTATTGTTGTGTTTCACAATGAATACGAAAACGAAAAACAATGTTCAATCTTTTAACCTCTCGTTATTATTATTGTGTTTCAAAATGAATATTAAAACTAAAAAGAACGTGCAATCTTTTAGCCCCGCGCCCTTATGGCTGTGTTTCAAAATGAACATGAAAGCTAAAAAGAACGTTCAATATTTGAAACTCTCATAATTATTGTTGTATTTCAGAATTGTTGAGGGGTCCTCCCTTAGTTACACAAATGGACTCATCCAGTATATACATATACTACTGCTACGTGAAGACTCGAGGAAGAGCAAGAACAGTGGAGGAGTGAAAAGTTCTAGGTAACCGGAAGAGTGAGGGTTAGGTAACAGCATTGTAGGTAACCGACAGAAGGTGAAGGTAACAGACAGACAGAACGAACGTTGAGAGTAAGAGTCACAGTAAGCGAGCACGTAGACTCAGTAAGAAGTCATACAGCGATACTTCAATACCAAAGACTGTATAGATATTTTGACTACTAACCCGTATTCCTGGAACTACTAACCTTCATTACCAGTTTGTATTATTATGTTAATACATTATTTTCCTATATTCATTCTTAGCGTTTGTTATTTATTGGTACCGGATTTCATCCCGGAATCCACAACAAGAATGAATGTGAAATCTAAGAAGAACGTTCAGTCTTTGAATCACTCATCATTACTGATGTGTTTCAAAATGAATATGAAATCTAAGAATGTTCAATCTTTGAACCTATCATCATTATTGTTGTGTTTCAAAATGAACATGAAAACTAAAAAGAACGTCCAATCTTTTAACCTCTGATCATTATTATTGTTTTATTATTATTGTGTTTCAAAATGAATATGAAAACTAAAAAGAACCTTCAATCTTTGAACCTCTCATCATTATTGTTGTGTTTCAAAATGAATATGAAAACTAAAAAGAACCTTCAATCTTTGAACCACTCATCATTATTGTTGCTTTTTCACATAAATATGATTACTAAAAAGAAACGTTCAATCTTTTAACATCTCATCATTATTGTTGTTTTTCAAAATGAATATGAAAATTGAAACGAACCTACAATGTTTGAACCTGTCATCATTATTGTTGTTTTCAACATGAATATGAAAACTAAAAAACGTTGAATCTTTGAACCTCTTGTCATTATGGTTGAGTTTCAAATTGAATATGAATATTTTAAGCTCTCTCTCTCTCTCTCTCTCTCAAATATTTGGAAACCAATCGGCAAATTTGGAACATTAACACTTGATCTCTATAATCATTTTCAGCCAATATTTATACAGCTTTCTGATTTTGTTGCCTCCTAGCATAGAAAAGGCTAAGTGTATATGGTTTCGGTCTATTTAAGTATTATTTCGACAATTATTTGGATTACAGTCTTCAACCTTCTTGGTTCGATCGCAATGATATTTAGTCGATATTTGGTCAACAACTTATATTTTCTTTTATGATTAAATATTTGCAATATGAATATATATGCGTATCTGTACATGTGTGCGTTATAAAAAGCTAACCATCTATAAATAGATAAATATGAGCAGACATAGATAGATTGATAGATAGAAAGATAGATATGAGCATAAACAGATAGATAGATAGATATGAGCAGACATAGATAGATAGTTAGATACATAGATAGATAGATAGGAAAAAAGAACTTTCAATTTATGCTCGTATATATGCGAAGCCTTGAATAAATTGAAAACTGAAAACGCTTTCATCCCAGTCCATTTACCACATTTGACGTTCTGATTAGATCGAAATATATAATTAATTTCTTTGATGAAGGAAACCTCAGATATGACCGAGATGCAGTGCTCTTCTTTAAGGACTGCACAAGTAAAGCAATAATGTATCTGCATACATTGATTGGCTTTCAATTCATATATGTGGCTTTTGAAGAGGAGAAATTGAAGAAATGTCGAGATGACTTTTGTTTCTTTTTCCTTGTTTCCGTTAATGTTGTCCCATGTCGAACAGGTGATGCACTGGTCACAATCCTCTCCTATTTTCCTCGAGGGGGTCGAAAGAAATGTCTTCAGTCATTATGTATTCTCCTCTGCTGATTGACAAGCTGTCTTCTACTTTGCAGTGTTAAGTTCATTGGCGATTTCTCATACGTATTCCCTTTTCAGCTTCCGGTCCGACATCGTCTTTCAATGTAGCGAGTCAGCTTCCGGCAAGTTTTTTAACCCGTTAACTTTTTTTGTCAGCTGTTTCATAAAGGCTGACGAAGAGAGACACTTTTTGGCGATTTCATGTCCGAAATGCTTTATGTTCGAAAGCGCGGCCTTTCACACTTGCGAAATTTTGTACCTTCTAACTTTGTTTCTGTGATTTCGTACAGAACACGCGTTATGACACATAATCAAAATCAACTAATACCAAAAGTCTATCCAACATTCTGTTTGCCACAAGCCGGAAGGTTAGGAATTTAGATAAAAAGAAAGAAAGAATAAAGAAATCATTTCATAGAAAGAAAAATGAAACGGAGTGACGCTAAAAGGGAGTGGTGAGAATTAAGAGGAGAGTTAATTAAAAATGACGGAAAAGAAGTTGAAAAATTGAAAGAAAGATTAAAAAGAAGAAGAAACGGTTGGAATTAAGAATGAAAGGAAGAGAATAAACATGTTTTAAAAGGAATAAACATTGTAGTCGTAGTGGGTAAATAAAAAAAACAAGACGGATTAAGAAAAAATAAGCCAACTAAAGGAAAGAAAAAGAAGATATTTAAACAGGGGAAATAATAATTAAAGAGAAGAAGAAGACGAAGAAGAAGAAGAAAAGAAGAAGAAGGAGGAGGAGGAGGAGGAGGTGAAAGAAGGCGAATGAGAAAGAAGATGAAGAAGAAGGAGAAGGAGGAGCAGGGAGATTAGAAGAAGAAAAATGAGAAGAAGAGAAGATAGAAACGTAGAAATTTCTTATAAAAATGGACTTAATGTGTTTATTTGTATGTTCAGAATATTCAGAACTGAAATCGCTCATTTATATAACGTGTGGATTTAATAAGAATTACAATGATTTACGTGTATGTGTGTGTGTGAGCATTTCTATGTTAATTTGCACATATAAGTGTGTACAAACTTATACAGTTGTATCTAAAAATGCTATGCACAAACAAAATTGCCTATATAATCTATATTTTAGATATGTATATACATGTGAATTTTGAAATATATGTATATATTATTGTTTCTGATTTACATATTTATATACTTTTAGGCCTCTTTATACGTATGTGCATATACCTATCGGTGTATTTGCGAGTGTGTTTTCCTGGTTGCTTCTTCGCTTGCCCAAGCTTTCAATATTTCATCCCGAATGGTCCACCTAACGTAATTATTGCGCCGGTGCCATCGGCACTCAGCAATTACTCTACCAAACATGCGAGCTGATGTCGAGGTAACCCCAAGCTACAAACCCAAAGCAAATAACGTAGATTAAAATTCCATTCTGCTGACTTCAATGTCTCCAACAATTTATCCCAAACGACAGATTTCTTCAGTTTTATATTATTATTTACTAATATGCGAAATTTTAGGACTTTGTTTCCTCCAGGCGATTCGTTGTTGGGGTTCGAAATGATGAGCCGACAAGGTTAGTTATAAAGGTAAGTGTGTTGACGGGCCAATACTGGCTCCATATTTTCCCTCGTAAACTCATGTTCAAGTGAGAACAGATGTGGCAAAATGTAGCAAAAGTTACTGCGTACTTCTGTTGGCTCTTTATTGCTTAAAAATTGATGATATCCGATGATTCTTTCAGAATGTTCAGATTGCCCATATGGACAGCGGCCTTCAAGAAATCGTCTCACACAAACCACCAGCGATTACACATTTTTATACACGACAGATTTATTTGAATTATAATTTGAAATATATATATATATATATATATATATATATATATATATATATATATATATATATATATATATATATACACAGTTTACAATAGCACCACCAAATTCCATAACAATATACATCGTGCTCAAGTCTATAGACAGGTCCGAGCGATTTAAAATCGAATTAAAATTAACGGACACCGGAACTTGTGCTTAAGTTGATTTTTACTTTTGGATTGTCAGGTCGCGAGCACCAGTGTTTATGAGGTGTCAGACGAAGCAAAGGTGTGGTTACCCATAAATATCAGCCAAGTCTGTGTCGCAAGTCGTAGCCCGGACCCAAATTCTGCAGGTACAAAAACCAGAACAAGACGTGATTACATAATTAGATATAACCACCACTCCCACAAACCAGTCACTCAATTCTTTCTGGGATGTCGGCTCTTCAGTAATACCTGTCAGCTGGCATTTAATAATTTATGCGGCTCTGGACATGTTGGAATCGCCAGATTCTCTTCCACGGAGAACCATCCGTTTTACTATTTATCATTTAATATTATCATCCATATAAATATATTATCACACACACACACAATATTAAATGCTAAATAATGAAAAGGAGGGTTCTCTGTGGAAGAGAATATATGCTGAATAAGTAAAGGTAAACTTTGGAAGTCGCTAATTGATTTAAAGCCGTACATGTTGTAGCTGTTGAGAAAGAAAAGATAGAAGAAAGAAAATAAGAAAAGAGGAAAGATGAAAGACAGAAAAGAATAAATAGAGAAAAGTATGGGAACGGAAAATTAACGGTTGAAGTTTGACTTAAAAAAAAACGACGGTTAAAAGAATAGAATAATTTGGAAACGAAGAAATGTGGAAGCACTTGGAGAGAAGAAAGAAAATAATTTCATGGGACATATGGAACCTCTTTTTAGAAATCTAGATATAAAACGACTTTGACTGGAAGGAAGAACAACAGAATAAAGAAAAGAAATGAAACCAGAAAATGAAACGAAAGTGAAGAGCATAATAGTGAAATATAAGAAATAAAAAAAAGACAACCAAAACAAAAAACGGATATAAATATGTAAAAATAATACGGATAATGAAATGGAAGAGGAAAGGTTGAAGTCAATGGAGATATTAGCAAATTCCTGTTAAAATTAGGACATTAATGGTCATACCATTAAGTTTTGGAACACTTGGAGTATTTAATAAACTATGCAAATAGATAAATAGAGATAAGAAGACCAAGATATCATTTAGACTAATGTTAGTTTGAAATCAACAATAATATGGAGAAAGTTAGCTATCATTCAAAAGTCTGCGATGATCACCAAATGTGAAAAAATAATTAAAAAAGAACAAGGAGGAGAGAAATGCCAGGCCAATTATATAATTAAATTATATAAGCATGCGATTAATTTTGAACTCTCCGGAAGTAAATAACGAAAAACAAAAATGTAAAACTAAAACGAAACATACAAAGCAGAACTGAAAAGCATATATATTTAGGAAATGGATTAAATTCGATATAATGTTATTCTTCATTTATTTTGTTTTCACGTTATTTTTGATGGGTAATCGTATTCGAGAAGAAGCTCGTTTTTTGTTTTTTTTTTAAATTAAACTATATTTTATCCAAATACCGGCCTGAATATCCGTGAAATCTTGTCAGAATATATGCGTCCTCTTGCAGAATTCGAACCTGCATCCACTATGTGGAACCATCAGTGAATCCGACGTGTTTAACTGCTCGTCTATGTAGGACATCTGGATAAACAATCAGAGATTCTACTCGAATATGAGAATCCATCAAAATAACGTTTATACACACACACATATACAGACAGACACACACACACACACACAGACACACACACACACACACACACACACACACACACACACACACACACACACATATATATATATATATATATATATGCAAGTAAGTAAGAATGCCACTGGTTTATCAAGGTATTTAAATTTGAGAATTTTCATGAATATTTCCTCTTGCATTTATATTCATATATATTAAGGCCGGTTTTATATATACACTGATGAGTTGTGATACGGAGAAACAGTCTGTCTGTGGATGATAATATATATATATATATATATATATATATATATATATATATATATATATATATGTATATATGTGTGTGTGTGTGTGTTCTCTTTTAATTAATAATGTTTATTCGATGTTTTTATCGTCCACTATCTTTTTTGTTTTCTCTCCTTTGCTTTTTCATTTCCCTTGTATTTTGTCATCTATTTTCATCTCGTTTAGCCACCAATTCCATCTGAGGCCCAAAGTGGTTGCATTGTGGAAGTTAAATCCTGTTTTATTGTTCGTCATTACCAAATCGACCAAAGCTATTTTTTGAAACACTGAATTTAATTACTTTGATTGTGATTCTGTGAAATTGCTCCCTTTTTGTTGCAGTTATAAATTCCATGTCTGGCGCCGATAACCGTTACATTAATGACCTTTACTCATCTTTCTTGACCTTTACTCATCTTGCCACATTTAAATATGTCATAAAGGCTTGTGCGTGATGCAAACATTGATGAACAGATTTGCTACACTAATAATAATCTGCAAGAAAAGATTATCGCCTACTCCTCCACGTCAAGCCAGTGATATTTAAGTGGATTAGTCTGGCACAAATCTTTAAATAAAGAACTCACATCGGAAATAATGATCTTAGATTTCTTAGTATCACGAATATTTAGATATTTCCTAAATTTACATTAGGTGGCCTCGAGTCACAAGTGTTGGGCATTCAGCGAAGCTTGAACTCATTCTGAACTGCAAGTTTATCTTTCTAAACTTTACTCTATG
>CAHIKZ030002666.1:1287500-1465000 GCA_903632075.3 Acanthosepion pharaonis
CAAAATTCTCAATGACGATTGTCCTTAATGTTCGCTGGTATTCAAAGCAATTCATTTGATTTTGTATAATAGGTTATTATTTAGTTGTGTATCATTAAAAAAGATGATCCTTTGTCATAGCTACAGACTAGCACTAAAAATTCACAAGTCGCTTTATGAAATAACAAAAAAGTTCATGACTTGAACACTTCCGATAACAGCAGCAAGAAATTTATGTAGCAAATAGTACTAGAAGAGAAAATAATGATATAATCAAGATGCTAACCTTCCACACTACCAAAATTAAAATGTTTGAAAGGAAACTCACGTCAGTATCAGAAATCCCGCAACATGGAATATGTTTTTTGTTATTTCATAAAGCGAATTGTGAATTTTTAGTGCTAGTCTGTAGCTATGACAAAGGATCATCTTTTTTAATGATACACAACTAAATAATAACCTATTATACAAAATCAAATGAATTGCTTTGAATGCCAGCGAACATTAAGGATTTCTGATACTGAATCTTAAAATTTTTAAAACCTGTAAATTGAAAATTTCGCTTTACCACATGTTTAGAACTTCCTCTTCTTCAGATAACCGACTCTCGCTTTTATATCTTCCCCACATACACATATAATTCCACCAATAAAAGTATTACTTTAGTCCGATGAATTTCTAGATGAGGAAAGTTTTACACAAAAGTTTAACACTTTGTCATTCAATTGCCTAATAAAATATTATATAATTAAAAATGCAGATAAAAATTGAAAGACAAACTGTGATAGACTACACAAATATTGATCTCTCTTCATTAATTTTATGTGTTTGCGTGTGTGCAATATATATATATATATATATATATATATATATATATATATATATATATATATATGCAGAGAGGAGAGAGAGACAGAATAATATAGGGCCGTATAGAATATATTTAAAAGATTGAATATCACTCATATATCATCAATGGGAAGTTGCATCTACCTCTCGATCTCTGACTCATCTAACATATAAATTCCAGCACTCATAAACATACACCTAAACACAGGCACACGCTTACAAATGCACACATATATATACATACATATACGCGTATAAAATAAACTTTGCACTATCTAGCACAAACTTGTTAACGTGTATATATATATATATATATATATATATATATATATATATATATATATATATATATATATATATATATATACACACACACACACACATATATATATATATGTATATATATATCTGCGAATGTTGATTTCAAATGAAATGAGCTAACTGAGCGAATCAGAAAGGGATTTTCTACACTATTTCTCGTGCTTTATCGTGGCTTAATTTCAATGAGATGGACGGACGACTAACCAATCGGATGACTGAATCACAATTACCTTAGCATCGCCTCTTCCACCTCCCTATTTCATTTCCGTCTCTGTCCCCAACACCGTTACTCACCCAGGAGATTAGGAAATCAAGATTTCAAATCCCCAACGGAATTTCCAACTTAGGTTTGGTTATTACCTCATCATTTTCACCCTCCCCCATATGTTTTGTCCAAGGAATTTGGCGTCGTTTGTCTCCTTTCAAACATGGCAAAATTTTTTCCCGCCATTTTCTTGTTGTTGAATTGGCTTAAAATGGCGACTTTTTCTGTCATAGGATCAAATTCTTTCTGTTACGCGTCGGCATCAGAGCGAGTCGCACTTCTGCCCAGGAGACCGAAATTTACCAAAGGAGAATATAAAACTGGGATGGGGACTGAGAGAGAGAGAAAGAGAGAGAGATGAATGTTGGCCAAAGTGATTAGAATTGTTATAGGGTTCGGGGTGGAGGGTAAATGTTTATTAGGAGTCGCGGTAGGATACGATACTTTGGTCCTGCGAGAACATTGCGTTATCCGGTGAGTCAAAAAAACCCCCAAAAAACAAAAATAAGCAGGCAACTAAATCACGCAAGATTGATCTGCGATTGCCAATAAATGATTGGAAGCAAAAGAAACAGAATTAAAGAAATGGATAGGAACAGAGTATATAAATAGATAGATAGATATGAACATACCGAAATAGATAGATAGAGTTAAATAGATAGAAATGAAAATGAAATGGATAATAAACTAAACAGCGAGACAGAAAAATGATATATGAACAAACTATCACAGGTAGGTAGGTAGTTATAAATACACTAAATAGAATATATATATATATATATATATATATATAACTCCTATATACGATCCATTGCTAAAGAATCAGGTTAAATGAAGGGCTTCCTGTAGTGCTTCAGTAAGGACCTGACTCCTCATGCATTCCTCTACCTTTATAAGAGCCATATCAGGCCGAAAATGGTGTACTCTTTCCATATTTGGGCAGGAGTTCACCAGACCCCACTTTTAAGTTTTGATAGAGTTCAAAAGCCTCTCCATCGGCGACAAGCAAGTTCTACTCAAACAGCTTCTTCCCGCAAACCACTGCCCTGTGGAAGAGACTCCATAGAGGATGCTTCCCCGATCACTATAATCTAGATCTAGATTCAACCGTTATCTTTTCCTCCTATCAATATAAACTACCCTTTAACGTAACTGTCTACCTCGAGTGGCCCCTGGGCCTTGTAAAGGGCGAAATTTACTGTAAAAAATAGAAAAAAAGACGACTATCTCTGCAATTGCAAATACCCAAACACTACACCAGGCACTGGTTTGCACACCCACAAAGCTCATTGTAGAAAAGGAAATTTACGATGTGGTGCCTTGGAAATTTTAAACATTTTTTAATTGTTAAGATAATTTGTAAAGGTTTAATGGCCAAACTAGCCATGGCATAATTTTTAATGTTTAAGATATGAAGGACTACTTCTTTTTAAAATGTGTTATAATTTTATCTTGGGATTTTGTTAATTTATGAGGAGCACTGCCTATACCAAAGATAATAAGTTGACTTGAAGTTTTGGAACTTATATTTTTTTCCTGATGTTTAGAAACTTGGTAACTTTGAAGGTTATTCTGTAAAAATGAATGTCTTCATTTTCTTGAATTCATTCGTTGATTTTTTGTGTTTCCTTATAAATATTGTGTTATTTAAATTTTCATTAAAATTACAATTCCCTTTTTATTATTTATATACTGGCATCTATAATCACAACTCCTCTATTTTTATTCGAGTAGGGAACTAATAAATATTCGTTTTTAGATAGGAATGTTAGTCAATGTCCGTGTTTTCAATGTGACGTCATCTAATTATCTGCTGTTTTTTTTTAACGAGGCAATTATAATCTGTTGTACAAAACCGTTGTTGAAGACAGTGTTACTTTATTTATGTATTGTTTCTTTATTTTATTAATAATGACACCATCAAAGTTTATAGTAGTTGAAAATTTAATCCGAAATTCGGGGCTTTATTTCTCTCGCGTAATGTTTTATACTCGATGTGTCATTTAGAGTTTGGCCATAGGGAGTGTAACCTATTACGAAGTGTTTTCATTATTCAGTTTAGATGATTTCGAATTTTAGAGAATATTTTCAAGTCGAATTTCAGTTATTGTTTTTTTTCGTTATTCAGTGAAGTAAAATAAGTGGTCTTAAACGTATTTAACGAATAAATGAGAAAAAGTTTTAGTATTTTGCGGCTATTTTTGCTACAATTTTTCTGTGATGTAAAAAGTATTTCCTGCTTCTATAAGAAGTGAGCCCGTGTTTAGAAGCTTTTTATAGTTTCTAATTAAATGCAAGTTTATTTTTGTGTTTTGTGCCATGCCAACAATGTGAATAAAGTTGGATAAGAATCCGACGAAATTAGTAATATATAATTCAATTTCAAAAAATTCTCTTGATAGGTTTCGCCGATGAACCAACATCACGAGGAAAATTTATTACAAAAGAATAAAATATACATAAACATAAGAAACTTACAATTACTTACTAGACATAATCTGCAATAACAATTTTGACAAGGAAAATGATTTTTTAATAGAAAGTATACATAATTTATGTAGACGAACAGCTTTGAAATCTAATATGCAACCATTTTTGTAATAAGTTTGCATTGAATTAATATGAGATATAGCATGAAGTGGATTGAAATTATTTAAACACTAATTTCTCTAACGATGCAGTTGAACTAAAAGCAAACGCTCAGCCATTTACCATGAAAAACGTTTTGTCTTACTAATCTAGATTTCGTTCTTGTGTAATAAAATTATTTCCTGTCGACACCAGATCATCGATGAAATATGTCCCGGCAAAACTTTTCCTAATTGCTTTATTTATTCCACATTCCATTCCGTCGGATTCCCCATATAACTTTATTCACACACACACACACACACACACACACACACACACACACACACACACACACACACACACCACATATTTATATATAGAAAGTGGGGATTAAATTATTTTATCCTGATCCACATCTCCAAATTTAGAAAGTGGCCAAATATCAGAACAATTAAAATCCCTTCATCGTCTGGCTGAGAAGTTATCAGCACAAACCTCGGTGAGATACATATTAGTTCCATCGTTATTTTTCCTTATTTCCCTCTCTGTGAAGATACAAGGAACGACCTGCAGTATTAGACAAACATGATAATAGTATGATATAATAACAATATGTTGGGGAAGTCAGATGTTAAAATAAAAGCGACCAATCCGAAATGATTGATCGAAATATAATCTTAAAGCCGCAATGTCGTGGTAACGGCACCAAAGCCATGTAAATGATTTAGGAAAGTAAGGAACGACTTTGCAATAAATGACAGGGAAATAAATTTTAAGAGAAAAAATACGGATATGGAAAGAAGTTGCGACATGATGAAATCAATCAATTGAAAAAAAATCTTCTTTCTTTATTCTTTATTGCTGTACAAGAGAATTCGTAGAACAAATGGAGGCAACTTGAAGATCGACATAGACTGTTTCGCGTCAGAAAAGAAAACAGGTAAAAGCAAAATTAAGTAAATAAAAATACTTTTCTGAATTTGACAACGAAAAATGTAAGTAGAATGTAAAGGAAATTCTATAAATAAATTATTTACAATTATCATAAAAGATCCACTTTCATCCCAATCTGATTTATAAAGCAAAGTTAAAATTCATCCAAAACATTTATTTCAGTCGGTCATAGGAGCAGAAAAATAAATAATCATAGTTAAATGAACATCTCATGTGACACATGATTATAAAGCAAATATTTTAAAGATTAAATGTGCATAAGCATTTAATATTTTTTTGTTTTTTGTCTATTGGTAGATTTATCTGTATGATACAAAGAATCCAATAAAATAAATATTTATAGGGGTAAAGATTAAACAAGAAACATTGATTATAGGAAGAAACAATGAAATATCTAGTAAGAGAATAAAATCAGATATGATTGAAACGGAAGAAGGAAAAAGAAGTAAAGATAAAGAAATTGGTGGAAGCGACGTGTGCAGTGTCGGGGTTTGCTTAATGTTGAAGAATTTAAACCGAACAACTTATGGGAATAACACAGCCAAAGACACGTGCTGAGCAGTTGGAAGCACATGATCCAGACTACTTAATGTTGCAACTGTCTCATCTATTCTGATGTAATTATTTTTTTTCTTGTGACTGGGCGAACATTTCAATACATTTGGCTAATTAGCAAAAATTGTTTACATTCTTTATTCTCATTTTTCAATTATTGTAAAAATCTTGTTTTTACCTAGCGATTTTGTTAAAAATACTCATGTTTTTCAATTTAGCCCCACCGAACATGTGGAGGTGGCTCTCCTTTTAAAGTTACTTAGCGTAATCCTGCTATCTTGTTATTTATTTCAAATTTTTAACAATCCAAAAATGTAATTTCAGATGCTTTAATATTGGTGGCTGTTAAAATACTTGTTTCCATTGATTTTCCAACTCACACACACACACACACATATATAAGAGTGTACATATTTCAGTCCAAGCCAAGTGCTCTTTATTGGAGAAATTCATGCTCCCAAAATTAAAATTAAGATAATGTAAATATTCTTTTGCAACTCAAATCTTTATGAAGATGTCACTTCTTCTCATGAGAGTTTTGAACCAGAAACGTGAATCATATTTTCAACAAATCTAAGTTTAGAGCAAAGCTACTTTTCTTGATCTCTACCTTCATTCTCAAACATGCAGTTAAAGTGAAACCATGCAAGATATATTTCATTTTGGTAAATAAATCAAATGATATCTTTAAATAGATAATTCAGTAACACCTACATTTTGCTGTTTTAAACCAGTCATTTTCCTATTTCAGGGTTTGTTCAGGCAGCTGATATCATTCGTTTGTTTATTTGGATATCACAATGTTTCGGCCAATTGATTCTGTGGCCTTCCTTATAATTGAAATTCGTATGAAAACAGTGTTTTTATTTTACAAATAATTTTTACAATACTGATAGAAATTACCAGCTAAAGAGGTAGAAAAATATATATGATATGATATATTCGGCTAAGCATTGAAGCCAGAGAAATTGTCCAAACAACAACGCATGGCCAAATCATCCTTCAGATGAAAAAGTTTCAAATTTCCTTCTTCACTTAATCAACCTCATTTCGATTTACACTTTCAATCCTCTTTCTCTTGTATTCATTCAACTCCATCTGTCGGCTATTGTTGTTTGTTTGTTTGTTTCTTTCATTCATTCTTTCTTTTCCCACAATTCTTCCGAGCACTTTCTTCCTTTTTGTTCATTTTCTTTTCTTCCCGCTTTTCGTAGTTCGTTTCTTTTTCATTCTTCTTTGTTATTCTTCTTTAAACTATTTTCCTTTCATTTTCTTTTTTCCTTTCTTCTATCGTTTCAATCTTCCCTTTTATCTGTTCGTACAAGTTTATGATGTCATCCTTTGATACAACACTCCCTTTTCTACTTTCCTTCTTTCTTTTCACTTGGAAATATTTTCTTATGAATCAGAAACCAAATAGTGGACGGTGGAGGCACAAAACGGGGTGGGGAGATCGGCTGACAAACTGATCCAAGGAAGCAGTTGAAGAACGTCATTTTTACATTATATTCAATGTTATTGTTGTTTTAGCTGTATTTCTCTTTCCCACTATTTTATTCTATTCTTCCATTTCACTCCAGTTTCATTTTCATTTACTTCCTCTATTTACTTTTCTTATTTTTCCCTTTTTCTTTTTCCATTTTTTAAATTGATTTCTTCCTCGTTTTGAGTTGCTTTCTTCTTCTTCTTCTTCTTCTTCTTCTTCTTCTTCTTCTCATTGCTTCTCTTTTTACTTTCGAAACTTTTTCATTCATTCTTTCGTTGATTCGCTTCAATGTAATTTCTTTCCATAGTCTCCCTCATTGGATTCTTGTTCTCTATTTTTTAAAACAGCGTCGCCCTTTATTTAGCTTGTTGCAAACCAAGCAGTTGACTTCAATTCTAAAGCAAAAATCCTAAGCAATATTTATAGTATTTTTTCTCTTTGATGTTAATAGACTATTATTGGCATTTGAAAATGCGATTTAGTTTCACACGTGACTGAAATTTAGAACATATATACTTATTCTGAAAAGTAATATTTATTCTCGTCTTTCTATATGAGTCTTGCGTGGACTGTGAATTTAAATCTTTGTACGTTAAAAGTAGAAATGGAGCAAAAACCACACGATGCATTTGTAGGATTTTTGATAGAACTCTGTACCTAGTGAGAAGATAAGGCGAGGGGAATTAGTGCCCTTGAAGCAGTAAGGATTATTGAGATGAATTGGAGGCCTTGAGTCAGTCCGATCCTGAGAAGAGGTCGTACACAGGTTGTGAACGGCGTCTCAACTCACACCATAAGGAACGAAGATAGATACTGTTACTTGACGACCTCACCCCTCCTTAGCTGAAAGGTAGGAAACTTAAAGAGTGTAAACCTCGTTTATCGTTGTCCTGCGTAAAACGTTAAACTACATCCGCGTCCTGGGTAAGACGTTAAACTACGTCCAGCAGCAAGAAGGTTTTGAGGAGCGTGGAATCACCTCTTAATTGTTGACGTTCCCAGGCCCAGCCTGACCCGGGGTCGTAGCATCTGTTAGGGTCTCAGCTATGGGCAAATAGTTAACTATTACCAGCAACACTTTTTTGAAAAAAATATTATATACAATTCTGAAGGAAATATATTACCAGAAACAGATTTTTGACAAAACAAAATATTACAAGCAATAAAAAAATTGTTGGCATTAAATAACACATTGAGGTTGATATACCGTAAAACAAATAATCCAAACCAAACTAAACCAAAGAATACTTATTCTATTCATACGAATCTATCCTAAAAATGTTGTCGGTATTTATATAACCCATTGAGGTTGATATGCCGTTAAACAAAATAAATCAAACCAAACCTCGTCTATCGTAACTATTGTTTACGTTTATGTCAGGTTGTTTTGCATTATGACATGTAATAAAAAAATGCTAAAAAGTATTTTGACACCCTTTTAATTCCCTCTTTTTTAGTAAGTCGTATTTATTCTTGTTTGGGTGCTTCTTTCAGATAGATAGCCGTTATAAAATAACTACAAAACAACACCAAAAAACTAACCAACGAATAACGAATAACTTAAAAGCAATAACTTGTCTTTAAAACCAAATCTCAATCTTAAGCATCGAAGAACTGGTTAGGTTAAGAGTTATATATACAATTGAAATATTCCCATTAATAGAACATACACAAAGAAATCACTTGAGGAATGACTTCAACATGCAGTGTTGATTTCTGCTTATCTCATTATAAATACTTATACATATATGTGTGCATGTGTGTTTGCGTATGTCTTCAACCACGGCCTTCAGACGACTTCGGAATCTACTGTAACTTTTCTGGACGTTCTCCGTGATTTAGTTGGTGAATACTGTCATAATCCTTGCCTTCAGTTCATCTTTGGTGTTACAAGGAGTTTTGTTGGTCTCTCGCTCAGCTCCACACATAATAATCAAGGGTTTGTAGCCTAAGGAGTTAGGTAGCGAAATGTAAGGGGTGATGTGGTCGCAGAAATTGTAACACAACCATGACGGTTTTCTCCTACTTGTATAGCATGGTTCAGATTTCTGTTGCCAGACATAGGGTCTCCCAGAAGCCAGCCACGTGACCATGGCACCTGAAGGCACTTGATGTAGGCGTCCAGATTGAGTCTGAGGCCCTAACCAACAAATTCACGATTTTGTTTCTTATCAGAACGATTAAAGTGATTTTTCCGAGCTGCGGTACCTTCGTAATCAGTATTAGACTTATCCAACTCTTCCCGAATCCTCTGCACTGTCCTCAGATTGACATCAAAATACTCTGAACTGCTCATATTAGAGCTTTCAGTGCGAATGCCAAGCAGTAAATTCCAAATTTCTGAAATAGAGCTCTTTTTCTCAAAGACGGTACCCAACTGACCGGAATATACTGTGCAGTCGACAAAATAAAAAACAAAGTAACTTGTATATATATGTATATATATCTGATTCAACCATTAACGTTTTATGTATTACATATATAAGGTATACATAATGCTGGTAGGAGAGAGTGGTTGAAGGTTTGGGTCGTGGAAATAATATTGTAAATTTCACAGAAAAGACAAAATGAAAAAGCCTCAAATTATCCATCGCACCGTCTATTACATTTATAAAACCTATGTAAAATATTAAATCAATAATTTCACGACAAAATCAGAAATTGTCATTATGACGAATACATGAAAGTCACGATATTATTTGACACATGGAATTCATGAAACAATATTTGAACTGAAATATTTGTAGCAATTTTGAATAATGGATTACTCTGATGTCTTGAAGAATCTGTCATGCGACTGAGACGTTTAATTTGTTCCATGTTTATCAAATATCGCGAAGATGACATTCTCCACCATTTTACATGACAAGGTCACATACATCAGTACACCGTTTTGAGCCTTATTTGTCTGAAAATGAAAATGGCGTTTCATGATTAAATAGCTCAAGAGAAGTAAAACTGAAAACAGTGTGGCTACAATTTTGAAGCTGATTAAAATTGGAAATGTGTGTATATATATGTGTGCATTATTGTGTGTTTGTCTGCTTATGCATGCGTGTGTCAGTACAGCCTGTATAAACGCATACTGTGCGGGTATGAAGAATGCGTACTTTAGACAAAAGAGAAAACCAATGTGTAAGAGAATTCGTAAGAGGTTACAAATATTTATTTACATCCAAGGCGTAAAGTTAGCACAGGAGTGTTAAAAACATTTAACAGAATTCGATTGCATTTACGAATTTTATACAATGCTACTATAAAATAGAATTTTAATAAAAAAGTACAAGTTTACCCCAGTTTTCTAACTATCATTGCAAGGAGAGGCACACTTACTATTTAAAAAAAAATTGCTTTCAAGGGTTCATCCTCTTTATTACATTCCATAAGTAGTATATATATATATATATATATATATATATATATATATATGATGACCGACCACTACTGATAGCACACAATTATCAGGTAGTAGAAAGATATTTAGGGGGAGAAATAGACTTTTTTAAACCATCGGCTAGCCCATGATGTTACAACGGAAGTATGTGATGTGCACATAATGTACACACACACACACACACACACACACACACACACACACACACACACAAACTAAGCTCACTGAAGAGGAAGTGTCAATACAGCCAAGATGGAAATGTCGAAGAAGCACCATTACTTGGGGAAGAAAAGTTTTTAAAAAATACCAAAAGGGTGCCTAGAAAATAGGTTCTCACCAAAGGAGCATAACCCTAAAAGCCAAATAATGCTTGAAAATACCAGACCCTCAAATTAATATCCCCCTATCAGAGCTGATCATTTCCTTTAAGTAATGAACAAAGTAAGCAACTCCTAAGAGATTATGCAACAAAAGTACACTGGAGAAAAAGAGCTCAATGCCATATTTAATGGCAGGGCCTTAATATAATTTCTTAAATTTACGGTGTACAATGACCGACCACGACTACTAGTGTCTTGCATTAGCATGCAATCATCAGCTAGTCATCAACTACTTTTTGTAAAATGGACACAAGATACTAAAATGTGAACATAATATGCACAGAACAGTTAAACTCACTGAGGGAGAAATACCGAAATAGGCAAGCTGAAAATGACGAAGGATCCTCGTTACTGTTAATTATATAAGTTACATTTATTCAAATGCAAAAATAGTTCGTTTTCCAAGAATCTTTTTATCATCTTTCTCCCAACACTGACATTTCTTCATTGAAACTCGTTAGTTAAGTGATTTGCTGTTTCCTCCTCAATCTCCTTTCTTCAATATGTCTTGGGATAATAAAAATTGTGTCCTTGACCGACTTTCTCAAGGCAATATAGTATTTATTATGCTGCACATGTTTATATAAAAGACGATGTGTGTCATTGGTTTATCAAGGCTTACATATTTGAGGATGTTCATCCATGTTCATCAGGTCAGTCAAAGCATGAGGAGGTCACAAAGTGTCAAAATTCAAACAACTTAACAAATGCACTTTTATAAAAATTGTCGTACTCATCAAAAGAGAAATTAATTTATTCAAAAGAAAAATTCTCGAGTGTACCGACATCGAATCTTATCAAAATATCTATCTACGTCTCGTTTTTTTCCCAATCACATCTTTCCAGAAAGAAATACTACTTTCGTAAGACAACATACACGACCACAAATATGTTGGAAAAATCAAAAGAAAACGACTAAATCCATCACCTCATGCCTTTGAAAATGTACACAGTGTCCATCTCATAAAATAATCTAATCAGAATCAAAAATAATATTCTTTAAAAAAAGTCTTGAATATTATGCGTTCAATTTACTTTATACTAGATTTTGAATTACGACACTTTGCACCCTCCATATATTTCGATTGACCTTTGAACCACCTGATGAACATTCATGGATGTTGTCAAATTTACAAGCCTTGATAAACCAATGATATCGTCACCTCTCTACATAAACACGTGCAGTATGATAAATGCTACATTGCCTTGATTAAGTCCCTCAGAGGACGAAATACGTCGGCTAAATATAGTTTTTCCTCTTGTATATGTATACAACTCATTCAGAGACCCAGGATATTTGAAAATACTAACGATCGTAACGAACAGTTCATCACCATTATAAGTAATTGGAAATTGTACCGAATATAAAACTCCTAGTCATACTTTTAACAAAATCTATGTATATTTATTAACACACACACACACACACATATATATATATAAGCATTGTAAGTGAATTCTGAAAAGATGTTTATTTGTTAAGATCTTCGAAGGTTGGCCATCACAAGAACTTTAGAGCTCCCCTTGTATGCCTATTTTCACAAATTGAGGTTTCATAAGTGTAAAAGAATGTTTGTGAAACGAAGTATTTTAAGAGGGACTTAGTAAGATACATCGCCATATTAGTGAGACCCCAATGAGGATCAGAATTGCTAGTCGTGGTGTGGGATGTTAAATCAATTTTTAACCTTCTATACGTTTGTAAATATCAATGCCGGAGCCGATGAACTGCCTTCTTTTTTGCTGGAGGTATTATGTTGGGGTATAATGTTGGGGGCATAATGTTCAAGGTATAGGGTGAAACAATTCAAAATATGCAAGACTATGTACGCGATTGTATCTGGGAAATATGCGAATGTCTCGAGGAGACCAATAAAAGAAACGGAATAAGAAAATAAAACTAAAAACTGAGGAAAGAAAAAGTTGGAAAAGTTTAGAGAAGATGTTAGTTTAAAAAGGGAAAAAAAGAAACTTTTTAGAATTTGGTTAAAGAGAAGAAACAACGACAACAGCAAAAAATACAAAGAAAATGAACGTCAAAAGCTAAAGTATCATTGTTATTTCAAGTTAAGATTTCAGGGATAAAATTCAACAAACAAATATGAATTCTTTTATTGAGAGTTTCTGTCCTTCAGACTTAACTGATCAGTCCTAGGATAAAAAATACGAAACTAAGTCTTACGACTCATTTATCTGTCAAAATAAAACAAAAGAAAATGGAATGTTGGTAATTATGGCGTTAAAGCTAGTTTCCTTATTAGATGAAATGCCACATGGCAAACAGCGGTGATAGAGTCCGACAAGTGTTTGGTTATGAATATATATATATATATATATATATATGTATGTATGTGTGTGTGTGTGTGTGTGTCTTCGTTTGTTTTTCTAGTGAGGAAAACAGAAATGGAATGCAATGTTGAGAAGAAGGAATTACCAAAATAAATTGCAACAAAAGAAAAATACTAGAAAGTATACAATCATAAAACAAAACTTGAATGAAGTTAGAATATTAATAAAAAATAAATAACGGAAATAAAAAAAAGAGCAAATAAAAACAAGGGAAAGATCTGGGGTTTGTTTTATCTATGTCAGAAGGAAAAAAAAAGAAAGAAATAATGTAAACGATTTCTGGGAGAATATTTGATAAGTGACAGCAAATATTTGGAAGACACACAAGACGCGACATTTTTCAGGGTAAGGAGTGTGGGACGAGGACAACTGAGGACACTAGAGAGATTTCTGTGACTCTTCAGTTGTTAGTTGTTGGGAAAAGACAATCCTTCAACAGCCAAAACATAAAAATACATTTCTATAAAAAGTCGTGTCCATTGAGAATGTTATATCGACGGAGATTCGCTACAAAGCTAATAAAAATATACATTTCTTTCACCATCTGTCCCAAACACACGCACACATATATATATATATATATATATATATATATATATATATATATATATATATATGTGTGTGTGTGTGTGTATGCATGCATGTGTGTTTTTAACAGAACGGACAGTAAATGGTTTCTCTTGCTTGTTGAATGTGTCGTTTTGTCTTGGGAGGTAACTTGTAAAATAATTTACAGAAAT
Source organism: Acanthosepion pharaonis (assembly GCA_903632075.3). NCBI lineage: Eukaryota > Metazoa > Mollusca > Cephalopoda > Sepiida > Sepiidae > Acanthosepion > Acanthosepion pharaonis. Next base: position 1,301,344 of record CAHIKZ030002666.1, read on the forward strand.
TATGTGAAATATTCGGTGCATTTTCGACCATCGTTTGTTATTTTTAAGGAAAGTATGTACAAGTTGGGTGATAACATGTAGGGCATTCATCATGTTAACGGTCTGATACATTATCCACAAAATGTAAGGATAGGAATATTTGTCTTGTGTCCAATTTCTAAATGGGCAGTCTTTCTAAATGTATAAATAAGCTTTTTAAATCCCTGTGATTTATCTGAACGGTAGATGGTTAGAAATGCGTCACTATTTATGTCATTTTGTTGGCCTACTATAGAAAATTACAGTTGAAATGTATAGTGCAAGTTAATCAATATTTTATTTCTGGATCCTTAGAATTAGCTTTAGGGTATAAATTGAATGCAAGGAATCGCTTCCGTAAGCCAATATTTATCAAAAGGTCATATTGAAAAATCAAGCATGGCCTGCTAAGAACCTAGGCACTCATGGTAAGACCTTTGACGTTCAAATCCCTCTGGTACGCAGCTTGCACGTAGTACGGTTGGGAAATGTCTGAAAACCATATACGAAACCAAGATTTGTGGGTGCCTAGCTGCTGATCTATCTTTTAAACTTGCTGGCAGTGAACAATAGGGGGTCTGATTTGTAACAATGAATACACCTCAAACCAATCTAGTAAAGCGTTATCATTACAGATCAGACCCTGATTTTTATCCAGCTGGTGAATATCTGTACACACAATAAGTTGTTTGGGACGTCTAATAGTACACATGCTTACACTAGATCTTAAGTGGAACTCGTATAGACGATGCATCGCTATTGATATTGGGAAAATGGTCGGTTCTTTGTAATATTCCTGAAAATATCTGATAGCTTCTGCTACGTCCTACCTTTATATGAACCAGATGAGATCAAAAATAGAGTATTACTCTGATATCTTTGCTGCGTCCGCCTAATACTCAGTTTCTAGCTTTAACAGTGTTCAAAAGCGCTTTTGAGGTCAAATTAATTTGCACCCTACCCCACATAAAATCGTATTCTATAACCCATTTAATGGAAACAAATCATTATTATTTTCTGACGGCTTTCATGTTAAATTATCAGTAGGGCAACATTGCTTAACAGTTCAGACATTCACAGCTAGGATCTGCCATGCCAGATATTCATCGTCATTACGTTCGTATTCCATTGGTAAGGTGGAAGTTCCACTCAGACAATTTCTTTCCCAAATCTCTTATGATTTGGAACAGACTCCCGAAAAGATGCTTGCCAAGTCAATAGTGTTTTCGCCTCTTTAAGTCTAGGGTCATTTATATACATTGTTATCTATCACTTTTTACCACCTTACACCGACCTCATTTAGTTACCTACGTGAATGGCTCTTAGGCCTTGTATTGGTGAACAATACTCTAAAAAACATAGATGGACTGAAACTTTGCCAGTTAAGTTAGGTAGACGAAGATTGTATTGGCGTGAAATCACAAGTCGTCGTGAGCGTGGGTGTGAGTGTACTAGATTATGCGTAGTTGCAATATAAACCACAGGCTGGCTCTGTGAGTTTTGAAGAAACGCGAATATGGCTGAGAAGTTTAGCTAGTCTCTATAGTAGACGAGTCTGTTGGGAAACGAACAACTAGCTATTTACTTTGTCTGTGATAAGGCAAGATTCCTCTCTTAGCATAGTCCTACACAATGTCATTCGCAATTATTTCACGCTCGGTTGCTTATAGTAGTAATACAATTAAATTGTTTTAGATTTTGAGATGAAGTGTTTTCATTATTCCATATTTACGTTTTTTTTCTTTCATAATTTCTAGGTTGTTATTGTCAGAAAGATTTTACTTTATTAAATCTGGGTTCAGAAAAGAAAACGTTTACTTTCATGTCGCTTCAAATGGAGAGCATAAATAATGAAGCGTATTAAAAAAGAAAGTTGAGGTCTTGGCGCAAAGAATGGTGGAGGGAATTTATAGACGCAGAACCAAGGAATCTCTGTAGAAGTGTCTGGTCAGACGTGAGTTTTACAGGCTGCATTTAAAGGTGGATATCTTGTCACAAATCATAAAAGAAAAGCGAATCACCTCAACCAAGCGACAGGAAAACCACCATTTTGCCTAGCGGCAAACCAATCCATTTCGACAGAAATACATTTTAATAGTAAACAGGGTTTTTCTTTCCTTTTTACTTCCAACTGAAAGTGACATTGAATTAGAAGAGATCAAAGATAATTTCGAGATAAAACTAACAACTGGTTTTGCATGAAGAGACTGTCTCTCTCTTTCGCCCACCCTCCTCCTCTTCCCCTCTCTCTCTCCCGCGTGCATATTTGTTCACGTGTATGTAGTGATATTCAAATATTATACTTAGGGATAGATAAATCTATTGGTGTCATATGTATAGATAGGAAGAAGATGTGTGTGTATATAAATCTACGATTATAGTTGTTTTTTTTTTAACTGCAGTATTATGCATCAGTCGCATGTATCCTCATTCACATATGTATCTAAGTAAACTGATATTTTGTGTAAGAGAAGGTAAATATAATTCTTTATACACTGACGTGCCAGAAATAATGCTGTAACATTTTGTAGGACTCCCTCTACCTCTACGAAGCGCAACAACTCAACACGGCCAGGTTCCATATGTAGTTGGAAATCATCTGAAATTATGTTGAGCTATGTCATCTCGATAGCTATTAACAGCTCTTTGATATTTTTAGGAACAATGTCTTGTGTCATGCCAAGTAAATATGGTGACCATACCATTCGTCGGAACGTTATTGAGTGATATACAGGACTGTGCAAACGTAAGTGAAACCCTAAGATACTATAAAAAATGTTTCTTTTTTCCAGATAATCAACAAATCTTAATTAAACTATATATTCATTAAGAAGAACCTTTATTAAATCCATTACAACCACCTTCAAAAATTTTATCAAGTTGGAATAAAAATATTAATTAGAATTTAAGATGTGAAAAAGTAAGTGAACCTTATATTTAATATTTGGTGACTCTTCCTTTTGAGGTTTCAATATCAACCAGCCTCTATAATTTTTAAGAAATTTCTGGCAGTAGTGTGTGTCGATTGTTAGCCATTCTTCTTGCCAAATCATCCAGAATTGGTCGATGTTACATGAGTTTCTTGCATGCACTTCATTCTTTCACGGGAATCACAGATTTTCAGTTAGGTTTAGATCAGGACTTTGACTAGGCCGTTCCAATACTTGAAATTTCTTTATTATGAAGCCATTCTTTTGCAGATTTGTATTGATGATTCAGATCATTGTCCTTTTGGAAGTCCAAGTCTTATTTCTCATATGTCTGTATTATTGTAAGAAACAACCATTTTTCATAGATATTCTTACTCTCTTATCAAATGACACATTATAAGCTATACGCAACTTGTTTTTCTAAAGTGAACATTTCCAAAATTGATTAAACCTGGAAAGAAACCATTAGGAAATAAGACTTTAAAATCAAGTCATACAAGGCAAATTAGGTTAAGATTTGTAGACAGTGAATTAATATATAAAAATAGTTATTATTGAACATATTAAGTTACATATAATTTAATGCCCAATAATCAAAAGTGATTAAAAGCTTTTACTGTAGAATTTTTCTTTTTGTTTTTATATATATTCATTTATTTATTTTCTCATTTTTTATATTAGTGTAAAAATTATTTATGATTTCAATTTGGTAATTTATGTAAACTCTTTATGACCATATTTGTTGTTTTCTTTTATTTAATGTAAATAAATACATAAATAATTATCAAAATAAAATTATAAATAATAGTTACACTAATATAAATTTAAATATATATAAACAAATAAGAAATTAAAAAATGTAACAAAATTGACTTCCTTTCATTTATTAGACATTAAATAACATCACTTAGCATTCTCCATAGTTTAGTGTTAATGGACGGTGTTGTCGAAGTTTGTTTTTCAAGATTGGTTTGTTAAATACGGTTTGACAAGACTTTGTAGGTTCTTCAAAACCGAAACCTGTTTCAAATTGTAAGAATATTTTTTTTTCTCGAGCGAATAATGCATTAAAAATTTTTTGGAAGATAGCAACTCTTTTCCAGATACAAGTCCTATTTTTTTAACCATAGCTGTGCAGAGAAGAGATTAATTCATACTTTTATAAGGATATTTGAGCGTAAGTGAATGTAACGATCTTGACCGAAGATTAGTGCTGCAGAATTTTTATAATTTCTATTCTATTTATTTTGGCTTCACTAACAAAACTACACACTATAAATCGATGTGTGTGTGTGTGTGTGTGAGTGTGTGTGTGTGTGTGTGTGTGTTTATGTGCGCATGTGTACACGAGTGTGATTTAAAAGCGGAAAAAAACTGGGGAAAGCATAGTCGGACGAATCAATATTTGTTCATGAAACAAGAAAATCAACTTGACTTTGTCAATATTTCGATATTTGTTTCATTGTCCGACATAACTGTGTTTGCTTAACTGTGTTTAAATATCTACATACAGAATTCCTTACGCGTTTGCACAAAAGGCCTTTAAACGAATGTGTAGATGTAGATACAGACATATTTGGATACAGACAATCTAAAAGTTAATATACTCTATAATGTGATATAGAAAAGTTTGCAGAAGTTCGTGGAATTTGACCAGGTATTTCTTCTAACGCATACTTGCTATCGTTTCACCCTATGTAAATAATTTGTGCTTTTTTATATACGAGTTCAAAGACAGTACTGCTCATAAAGAGTTACGGTAAAATATGTACTACACTCGGTGCGACATTTTGGGATTCACCGCATTTATAAATCCACTTTAAATAATGGCCTTCAAATATACTCATTCAATGCTAGAATCATCTGGTGTAAACACACCTGATTTTTCCCCTGAACTGAGGTTCTACTGAGTGAGATGCACATAACCCCAACAATGGCATTGGGCATCATTTCTAAATTAGACTCTCATAAGGCTAGTAGTTGGGACGGGATACCGGTCATTGTTCTGAAGAAATGTGTTCCTGAATTGGCTCCTATTCTCTCAAAACTTTACAACTTTTGCCTCGCCGACTCTTGCTTGCCAGCCTGTTGGAAGTTCTCATCTGTTGTGCTTGTCTTTAAGAACTCTGGCGACCATTCTGACCCGTCTAACTACCGTCCTATCAGTCTCCTACCACTCTTCTAGGCTTTAATCAACACCGTAGTGGTTAAGAACCTTACATCACATAATCTGCTCCCCGACAAGTAATATGATTTCCGCTTTGCCCGATCTACCGCTGACGTGCTTACGGCCATAACCAAATCTGTATACCAAGTACTCAGCAATAACGGGGAAGCTAAAGGGTTTGCTAGGGTTTGGCATGCTGGTCTTCTTCGTAAGCCTCAGGGATACGGTATTACAGGAGAACTATTTGACTTAATACAATCATTCCTGTCTAACCGTGAAATAAATATCGTCCAAAACAGGTTCTCCTCCGGCTCCTTTATGACGAACGCTGGTGTTCCCTTGGACCCTACATTGTTCCTGATCTTCATCAACGACCTTCCCGATGTCATCAGTTCCCAAGTAGGCATTACGCGGACGACACTAGTATTTATTCCTGCCTCAATAGTAAATCTAGTATCGTTGACAAAACCAACCTGCCTGCTGATCCCGAAAAGGACCTCCAATCTGTGGTTGACTGGAATAGAAAATAGCTTGTAGACTTTAATGCCTCCAAAACGAAATTGCTTTCCTTTACCCACCACAGAGAACCCATCATAATTGCTGATGCCCAACTCCTCGAGATCACCACGTTACGCTTGCTTGGTCTCATCTGTCCGCTGACACGAGGTGGAATAAATACATTGAACCAATAGCTTCATCTACCGCAAAGAAAGTTAGTTCTCTATACCGTGCCAGTTTTTCTCGTCTGAGTCCATCATTCAAATCTAAAAATCAATCATCCATCCTTGCATGGAATATTGCTGTCATATATGGTCTGGTGTCCCTGCTGTACGTCCCGAGGTCCATGACAAAATTCAGGGACGAATATGTAATGTGACAGTTCATGATCTTGCATTTATTCTACAGTCGCTTTCTTGCAGACGTGCTGTGGCTTCCCTCTGTCTCTTCTACAAGTATTTTCTGTTTCGATGAGCTACTTTCGCTGCTTCCCAGACTGCATGAATTTAAGTGAGCCTCTAGGCTGTCATCTCACTGTCGAAACGTTTAAATGTAACCGTCTCTTCTTCGCAAATAGTTTCTTCTCACACTTCATTTGCTATTTTGTAGATTTTAGGTGACAGGTAAGAAAGGCATCATGTGAGAAATGTGAGAAAAGAAACAATTTGAATAGAACTTATGGTTACGTCTAGCTATTTCAGCAGTAAAATGATGAGACCTCACTGCCAGGCTAGTACTACGCTTAGATACATGCGGCCGAGGTACTAAGGAGGAAAAGCGATTAGAAAAATTTCCATAATGTTCTGCCACAGCGGCGGGAAAGTGACTGAAATCGAGATACCAAGTCAGGACCGATAACATTACAGACCTTACTTTGGATTATGTCGACAAAATATACAGTCGGAGCACGAGAAAAGATATGGCAGTAATATTCAAAGTATGGAAGAAAAGTGAATCTATAAATGTGCATGATGGTTTCTGTCTTGAACAATGTCTGTCACGACAAAGGTATATAGCTTTCTTAGCAGATCTAGCAAATGATTCAATATAATCGTTCAACTTCATGTCAATAGAAAACGTATAAGTGATTAGAACTTTTAGCATCCCGCTACAATTTTTTTTATTAATGTCGATTTTTGTGCAAATCTGTGCAAAAAGCGGATCACAGATCTTATCCAGCTTCATACATATTCTCAGAAAAAGTCAACTTCTAATTGGTCAGTAAACACACAAGTAGGCATTGCAATCCACCCACGCACAAGACTTTTTCTAGTGCGTGACCAAGTCAAAAATTTCCCGCTTTTTTTCCAGGAGTCGATCACGTGATTAAGTTGATTATAAATACTAGACACGAGTTCGTTCTTCCTCTCTTTTGGATTTCACTTGCTTACGAAAATTCAGTTGAAATCGCGTATCGACACCTTTCGGGCGGATGCTATGAAAACATATTCACATATGCACGTACGTACTAATCTTTCCAAACTTCATTCTGACCATTACTAACATATTACGAATATTCAAATTCAAATAACGAAACTTAATTACATAACATTACAAGCAATGGAAACATAATTACAAACATGAGGGAGCATTCAATACTTTAACTCTTCTAACGCTAAAAGTTTACTCAACATATTCTCAGCTTTACATAATCTTTCAACTCTCTCACAGTGAATATTTTGAGCAGAAAGTTCATTCAACATTTTTATGAGGTAAGATAAAAATATTTCAGTAGTAAAAACTTTAATTCCAGTCAAAGGGAAGTAATCCCTGTATTTGTACATCATTACAAACATAAATATAAATATTCTTTGTTATAAAACCGTTTTGTGTTCCTTCTTGTTGTTTCTCATGTTGCTTTTGCGTTTGCTTACACATTCGTAAAGTAAAAAATGTCCGGGTTGATTTAGGCCGTCAGTACTGCTACAAGCTGATTTTCGAGAGCAGCTGCCCCTTTGTCGGATCTATCGGACTTACTGTTAAGTTAGGAGTAAATTGTTCTGTCGTGAGCATAAATACCTAGTACGAAACTGATTACATCGGAAAGGTCGTTGAAGAAGTTAGGGAAGCACATAGTTCCTAGGCTAGAGCCCTCGGGAACACCCACAATAATATGAAATGATCTAGTAGCATAAATCCTGAACTTGTGAAGAGAGCTAGCATGCCTTGTCAAATGCCTTCAAGATATTTAAAACCACATTCAACCATGTCCAAAAATTTAATCCATGCACAAAAAGGAAATATGCAAATAAATTCTTCTATAAACTTAATTTTGCTTCTGAACTTTTACAATATTTCTGATTATGTTGGAAGTTTTTAGGGGCCATTATGTATAATTATTTTACAAATTGTTCAACTGAAGTTTTACCATGTGATTGTACATATGACTGATTTTATAAAAAAAACAATCTTTGTGAAGAAAAAAACCCTTGAGATTAAATTGACTTTCCAAACGCAATTAATTTTCTGAATTTTCAGAAAATTATTTTTCTGATTAACTTCACTTTTCTTCTAAAATGAGTATTACAGACTTAATTACTTATTTGATAGAAATTGATAGAATCTCGCTCAACTCGGTGCCAAGATGTTATTTTGGCACTCGTCTTTTAGTTGAATCGACGTCGATATTTTATTATATTTTTTAAGATATTTAGTACTAAAGGATTATTTTTTTTTAATTCCATCCGCGTCATAATTTTAATTTATTAATTTCTGATATTCGGTGCTCACTGACAGGATGAGCCGTTCTTAGATATTCCTTATTTTGTAATCAGAATATTAGAGCAAATTTGTAATAAAAAGTACAAATCCGGCTGAAAATAAAGACGACGAAAGATACTGGTCTTCACCACCCTCTACTCTCACCTCGTTCCATTTAAAACCGTCGTTCTCCTCCTATAATTTCTATCACCAATGCTACCCCTCATATATATATATATATATATATATATATATATATATATATATATATATATATACAACACTGAAGTCAAAAACCCAGCAGTGACAGTCTGTATCATGATTATTCAAACTTTTCTTTTCCTATCGTATCTAATCTTTACTTTAAACACATACATGTAGTAAGAAACTGTAAGTTTCTTGGAGATTCTTAAACTACGATTTTCGGATTGTATATACGCTCACCAATATAACTGCAGAAGTGGCGAAAGTTGTGACAGTAGGCGAAGCCGTTAATTGTAATCAGCTATTACAGTGTATGTTCTGATGCCTATGCATTTGAGTGGTAAAGTGTATGTGTTGAGTGGCAAAGCTTTCAAGAACAGAGAGTTGAACAGAGCCAATCTAAATCTGGTGTCCAAGATTACAACGAGCGTAGTCTGTCCGCTGATAAATTGTGCTAATTAACGAGTGAAACAAAATAGATACCTTCTGGTAGACGCGGATTATTTTTCTTTCTAAACCGTGAAAGATCAATGGGAATGAGAAGATTTAGCTAAAGCTTGATTAAATATCACTTAGAAACTGTTTCACTTCTGAGGATCTACGTCGGCTCATTTGTCTTAAAGGCATATTTTCTCTGATAATATATATATATATCTTACTTATAAAACGCAGAATGTGTGTGTGTGTCTATACGTTTATATATGGGATCGTATTTACTACATTTTTCAATCGATTTCAACAAAACTTCACAAGGCTACGTAAAATTACCCGGCGGTGGTTCTGACAGCGCCAAAAAATGGAAAAACACAATTGTTTTTGCACGAAATCAATTTGAAAGCACGGTTAAGGGTATCGCACCCGGACGTGAGTTACTGCCGGCTACTCAAACGTCCGAATGCCGTTAACTTCCGGTGACTCAGCGTTTCTTTTTAAAGAACGATACACAAAAAGTAAACAAATGAAATCTAAACATACACAACTTTCCCCTAACTAAAAATAATAACTGGAAACTACTTTAAATACACATGGTGTCCAAATGAAAACCATGTGTACAGCCAAAATTAATTTTTAGTCATCAACCAAAAGATATTGCCAACCAGCTACGATGCTAACAGCAGCAGACATAAACACAGCCGATTTCTTCCACCAAGAGAGCGTTCTGCTCCCAGTCCTTGGAGGGGTGTACGCGCATCATTTATCATCTCTCAGTTGCGTCTCTGTGCTTGGACAGAGTGCGCTCAGGGGCTTCTCTGTCTAAGGACAGAGGGGCAACTGAGAAAATAATACTGAAGAGGTGCCCAGCCCTGGGGAACAGCTGCCCGAGGCCGCTCCCTCCCATTGCTCAAGAGGGAGGGATCGGTGCTCGCACCAAGGCCAGCGCAACTGACGGGGACTGAGGGGAATTTTTGTCCCTGCCCGGGTGTACGCGCTCGGGTCCCAACATTAAACTGACCTTGTGTCACATCTCGTTCTAGTGGGGGAACGAGTAAACACCGCGACGTGCTCCCCCTCTCACCTTCACCTGGCCGATCCTCGTGGAAAATAAACCTCCACATCTCAAGTGTTAATAAAAGCAAAGCATGTCAGATTTATAAAGATTTCCTATTTGTCCCTTATCCTTTCATTCTCTTGCATTCCTATCTATATTTGATCTTAATTCATATATATATATATATATATATATATATATATATATATATATGTATAAACAGATGCAAACTATGCCTGGAAGAAAAAAATAAAATAATTAAGTACAAAAATACAAGCCAGTTATTGAACCAGAGAAAGGAATTTATACTTAAATGTCATCATAAAAAATAAGTTTATATAGTCTTAAAAATAGACATTTATTTTGCAGCAAGCACTGAAAATATACATTAGGTTTGTAACTATGTAAGTTTATATATATATATATGTATGTATATATGTATGTGTGTATTGTATATGTGTGTATCTGTCTATTATTTTTATTACTATTATTATTACTTTAAATATATTATATATATATATATATATATATATATATATATATATATATATATTATTATTACTATTAAATGATGATGATGTTTAAATGAATAACAACATAGATTGCATTTCTGTGATTTTTATTACTGGTTGCGCAGTTAAAGTTTTATCCATAACATTTTCCCCTACCTTCCCTTACTTTAATATTCTCAAAGAAATCTAAAGTAGGATCTGTATTGTAATCGGTACTGAATTAGATTCTTGACTTCAACCGCTTTCTCACAGACGTGATGTGGCTTCCCTCTGTCTTTTCTACAAATATTTTCATGGCTACTGCACTGATGAGCATTTTTTTCCCTGGTGGCCTGACTACATGAATTTAAGTGTACTACTAGATTGGTATCTAGGTCCCAACTTTTTACTGTTGAAATAGTTAAATGTAACCGCCCTTCTAACAGTTTCTTTCCTCGCACTTCTCCATATTTGAACTCCATTCCTCTCACTTGCTTCCTTGATAACTACAATCATCAAAAACCTAAATGCAACATCAGCCACCATGTTTTGTTGCATTGTTACCTGTTCTTTTTTCCTTTCTTCAATCCCCCCTACACCCACACCTTTCTTTCATTTTCACTCTCCATAAGCCCTGTGTGGTAATGGCCCTTCTGACTTGCTTGGGGTGAAATGCTTAAAAAAAAAAAAACCCAAAACATTGAATATAAAATAATTAGGGTACTGACAAAAGTATCTAATAAAATAATTAGGGTACTGAAAATAGCATCTACCACAATCAAAGGTAAAAGCTTTCCCTACCAACAGCTAAAATAATAAAAAAAAGTGCTCAATACAATACAATATATATATATATATATATATATATATATATATATATATATATATATATATAAATGGCAGGGTGTGTGTGTGTGTGTGTGTGTGTAACGAATGCACGGCCGAAATTTTCGACGGATTTGCACCAAAATTTACATGAACATTCTCCAAGTTAGTGAAAAGGCCAAGACTGACTTTGCATTTCCCAAGTACCATCGATAGTGGAAATAATCGATTTTTTCATGCTTCTACGGCAGTTTTCATGTAGTTTGCAGCCATTTTCTACTGGCCAGAGTGAGAGCCTATAGCTGGCTGCCACGAATAGGCAGGAAGATTCTATTGGCCAGCATGAGAGCCAACAGCTGACTGAAACGAATGTTAACTAGCATGCAAAAAAAAAAAACAAAACGATAGCTGCATTCGTCACAAATGGGAAAAATTTAAATCTGCATGGAACTTTACTCCAATTGCCTCATTCGCTTGCTTAAACTCAACGTTCATTCTGATTCCGCAGAACTGGGTTGGGTGTGTTAAAGTATTTGTTGTTAACATTCTTTTTTCATTCGGTTCTTCCAGTTACGAGTCCTTTTTTTAAAGCTGATTGTTTTGTGTTCATTTTGTTTAGTTCTTTTTTCGTAACAGATTTAATGTTTAGTATAGAGCTTAGGAAAAATTCGCAGTGTGAGATAGGCAAGAAGTAAGGCATGTAGCAACATCAGCACGGCAAAGGGCACTCCTTTAACGTCAAGGAAGGGGAAAAATATTTTAAGTCAAGTGATAGCGATTGCTGTTTGAGTTGTACGATTTTTGAATCAAGCACAGGCAACATGGGCCATGCTGCTAGAATATATATATATATATATATATATATATATATATATATATATATACCTCTAAGCACCAACCACATTGAACACTGTTTTGTTAGCATCATATTTATTCGCTTACCTGTGTATGCACGTATATACGGTTGCTAATATCTAGTTATTTGAGTTATTTAGCCAATAAATATATATGTGTCTGTGTGTGTGTGTGTGTGTGCATTTAGGTAGCATATTTTCATTCAAGCATGTATGGTTAAATATTTTAGACATATTATATCTATTTATTTTAATTTTAATCTTTTCTAGTCCACGTATCCAGAATTTCTTGGTAACTGTAGAAAATTGATGAAGAAAATTCCAAAGTTTTCTTTCAAATAATTTTTATTTTCCCAAGTACTTTTAATCTGTTCCTAGATTATCTTTAGGGGCTGAGTTTCTGTGGATAAGTGTGCGTTTACACCGTAAAATTCAAAATATTTACCAGTTATGCGAGTGACCTAAGTTATGAAATTTTGCGGGGGAGTATATTTTTGTGCATGATCACCGTAAGATTCAAAATATTTACCTGTTATGCAACTGATGTAACTGAGGGGATTATTTTTGTATGTATTTATGGGTTTAAAAGATTTTTTAAATTGTACCTCTTAATAATTATAATTTAGAATTTTTAAAGACTTTGCTGCAATAAACATTTAAGAACTTAAATTTTTGGAATCTTTGAGTTTTTTCTTATTATCTTGGTAGAGTACTGCTGTATTTTCAACTAATGTCTGTATAAACTGTGCATGTGGGCATGAATGTTCATTTAATCTGAGATTCAACTATGATCATTTAAAGGAAATATAGGCCTTCTCGTCATGGTCGTTGTAGTTAAACCAACATATATATTATTAACAATTTTGTCAGAGATGCAATCTCCCCAAAGACATTTAAATTGATATACGATCCTTTGTCTTTTGTATAACGCCAGTTGACGGAGAATAGTTCTTATGAATTACTAAGTTGGTTGTATTAAATTTAGTATGTGTGTGTGTGGGGGACTGTCTGTGTGTGTGCGCGTGTGTGTGCGCGTGTGTGCGCGCGTGTGTGTGCGCGTGTGTGTTTTAGGTGTATTTGGTAGAGGTTTTTCAGTTTAGTACGTTTTATTAAAAACAAAAAAATATATACACATACATACGTACAATATACAAACAGAGAGAAACACACAGAAAACACACATATATATATATATATATATATATATATATATATATATATATATATATATATATATATATATATATATTGTAGTTTTGGCTCATGTTGTTTGATCAGGGGTTATTCTTCTAGCATGATGATATTAGCGTATAATTCAGTTAAGAGAGAACTGGATGTATCTATGACGCGAAGCCAAAAAAATATTAAAAGAAACCCAAAGAAACAAACAAAAACAAACAAAAACAACTAAAAGACGACAATTATGAAAAGAGTAGAAGACATGAAAACAGCAAAATTAAGAATAAAATAATAATTTCTAACCATTTCTTATCCCGAAGTCCTTTATTATTTTTAAGTTCTACAGTGAGATAGAATATCACATTTGAAGATACAAGAAAATCCTGCTGCCTTCCTGAGACTTCTGAAATATCAATCATAAACATTAATTCCGATAAAAAAAAAAAAAAAAACTTTCAGATGACCTTGATATGCATTCGTAGACATACATATATTCACACAAATCTATCTATCTATCTATCTATCTATCTATCTTAATTAAATGCAATGAAAAGGAAGAAGCAAAATATTATTGTGTAAAAAATCCTATACGACTCAATAGTCTAAAGATTTATTGACATGACTGCGTCTATATATGAATAATGTAAAGTGAGAAGATTATTTACATTTAATGAATATATAATCATTAAAATTTAGAATTTACTTTCACAAGGCGAATAAAATAATGATACAATATGTACAAAATACCTTGTACTTCAGAAGTGTATTATTTAATGATCATGTGGAATGAACCTACGTCGGAATACTTTGAAATATGAATCACGTGAACTTACAATATAGAAATAAATGAAAAAAATATTATTGAGCTTATTTTCGTTGATTAGTGAAATCAGAAAATGGAAGAAAGTTTTGCCAGATACGAAATGCTCTGAAACGACGACTATCATCAGTTTTCGGGCATGAATCCTTTTGCCTGAGCCATTTTTATTTGGAAAAAATGTCAATTTTCAGCAAATATTCCAGCGAATATTAATTTATACAAAATGCATTTGACTTGTTTAGATCAATGAATAATGACTGTCGACAGAAAATAAATTTGTCTATTCGATTTTGTCACGTTTCTCTGTATATCAAAGCATACACTTATGTAGCAAATTGGATAAGTACCAAAACCTGTAGTTTTTTTTTTAAATATTTCTAAATATATATATAAATATCTCTGAATGCCTTCACGTATATTATTTTTATTGCCAAATATTTTTAGAAAAATCCGTTTTTAGTGAGTGTTTATTCTCTAGTTTTCAAGAAATGCGTTTATTTGCACTTCGATTATTTCTTTTAAAGTAGCCTCATCTAAAAAAACAGCACCTTTAGTTTGTTGTAATGAGAGCAAATTGGGTGGAAATCAGATCCTGAAATGTTCAATTCTTCATAAAAGATTGTACAAGATTTATGTTATTTCCTTCACTCAGTTTTTTCTTCAGTGGAAATAAAACCGCAACAAGTGATTTTAACTGAAAATGTTAAAAGTGTTTGATTGATTAATTTTCTATGGCTCATCAATCTTTTGCAGGTTATTTAAAAAAAGTACATAGGGTTAGATTGTAAAATTCTTTTGAGAAAATAATGATTTGCTGATACACGTTTTACTAATTAACCCATACCTGGGGAGAGATGAGATGTATACATATATTTCCCAAGGGTATATACGCGTAAGTGAATATGATCTCGACTGGAACTGGAACTCAGCTCTTCCGAGTTGTTATCCATTAAACCAGCCAAAACCATCCAAACTTAGAACACCTAGTATTCACAAGCGGTCACCCAACAAGGTACAGACCAGGGTCGACGTTGTTTAACTTCGATGATTTTGCGTGAAGTGGTGTTTCAACGTGATATGGCCGCAAACCAACTTCCGAGCGAGTTAACTGAAGTAAAATATTGAAGTTTCAGTCAAAGATATGCAGATACAATTTTGCACTGTTGATTTAAGTCTATGTGCATAAAGCTTAGGTTTTTCAGGTAAAAGTTGATAAGCATTTTTGAATGTCCGCGTCTGCATTAAAGATACTGACAGAGGATGAACATTCGTAAAGCATAAATAATTGGTAGAACTGAGTGAGGAGTGTACAGAATTCAAAATGGGGAAATTGACCATCTCTAAATCACCAAACTTTGAAATAAATATCTCTTTGTTGGCAATTAGATGGGCAAGTTCCATTTAGTCGCAAATTCTATAGTGTATTGAGCTTGATCCTCATTAGAAACCATACTTTATTACATGTTACAGCTTGTTATTCTATGTTATAGCATTTCTTACTAAGACCTTGCTCAAGGATCGGAAAAAGTGTAGAATATTAAAGTAAAAGGCCCTGTAGCCGTTAAAAAGACGTCTAAAACAGTTGTAAATTGAATAAGAAGAACTTTAAGACTTGAGGGGAACTCAATAAAAGTAGTAATGACATTTCGGGAGATGACCGCTTGAGGCATGAAACTGACAGTCACCATATTGTACTGCATTCTACACACACACACACACACACACACACACACACACACACACACACACACACACGATAGACAGACAGAGACAGACGGAGACAGCCAGATAGATAGATAGATAGATAGATAGATAGATAGATAGATAGATAGATAGATAGATACCGTTTAGAATAATGGAAATATTAAAAAGATACAGTCAGTAAATTTTACCGTTAAACCGTTGATGTTGAAAAATAGGTTGTACCAGAAACCAAATAACTTTTACTATTGTGAATAGGTTAACTATCTTGCTTGTAAAATCCGTGAAGTATTCGATCCTTAATCGATCTGTCATAATTAATGGCCTTGGGCCTGGATTGCTTAGAAAGGCAATTGACTAGCCGGCAGCTCGAGGGCCCTCTGTCATGTTGTCGGCTAATCAACTCATACTGGCTGCCTCTTGTTGAGGCACACCATTCAATGAAGACGCGGTGGTGGAGCGCCAATGGTTGAGGTCGATTTCCCATGTATGTTTGGCCCGCGGAGACGTGACCCATTGAAATCTGAATGTCAGATAAGTCGGTTAGTAACTCTTCGACAAGTCAATTAACCTTGCTTAACCACCGGCAAGAGAAAAGGATGGAAGGAAATATAAAGATATGATGGTAGAAACCGAGGGAGCGGGCAAGAAAGAGAAAAAAAAAGGGGCGAGAGAGATGGGGGTATGAAGAGATAGAACAATGAAGAGAGAGATACAGTTACAGCGAAAGAAGGAGAGAGGGAGGATAAAACAGGGGGGAAAGGAGAGACAGGAGGGAGGTGAGAGTGTATGAAACAGAGAGATGAGGAAGAGAGAAAGTTAGCAGAGAAATGCAGAGGGTGGGCTTTTGAATTAAGAAAATTTAATTGAAAGGTGAAATATGGAATGTTAATGGCAATGAAGAAAGATAATATTTGAGAGAAAATGAAAAAATGTTTACTTGAAAGAATGGAATAGAGAAAGAGCGAGACAGAAAGAAATAGAGAAAGAAAAAGTGAGAGGAAGAGAGAGAAATAAAGCAGAAATAAAGAAGACGTTAGAAACCAACATTTTTGCCAATATATATGTAGGATTAGGAAAATTATTATTGTTTTTATTTTATTGAACAATTGATAAGGGACGAGAGAGTCACAGAAGGGCAACATTATTATCCGGGGAATATATAATGAAACATTTTCTTTTATATATATATATACATACAGTCTGGCAAAATATCTGGAATAAAACTGCATAAGAAACTGAGGTATGTCATGGAGATTGCTTAACATTTACTGACTGATTATGAAAACAGTGAATGTGAGGAGAGTTCTTAGTTTATTTATGTGTCCAGCATTAAACGGTATTAATTACATTTTTTAATTAAACAGAATTAATTGCATTTACCTGCATGAATGTTCGAGAAATTTCGTAGAAAATATGCGTTCTTCGACAGGAATCGAACCTGTATTCCTATACGGAAACCGACATGCAGTGAAGCGTCTGAATTTGTATTTTTAAACACAGTAAACAAATTTACAGAAAACATACTAAATAATTTTCAGACTGAATCCATTTCATTATATATATATATATATATATATATATATATGAAAATAATTTTAAGATATGCTATATTTAACGGTTAAAGTGGCCAATATCAGAGAGATAGATAGATAGATAGATAGATAGAGAGAGAGAGAGAGAGAGAGAGAGAGAGAGAGAGCGTATGTAAATCTAAATGTGGACATTTAGATCAACACCGAGCAGTGTCAGTCTGTTTCATCGCAATGACCTTATGTTTAAGCATGAAACAGACTGTTCAGACACTCAAACACGCACAATATATATATATATATATATATATATATATATATATATATATATATATATATATATACGGCGGACACTGTTGATATGTGTACACTGAGGTGACATACCAAGTTGTGACAGTCTGTTTCGTGCTTGAAGCCAATCTTCCGGTCATGTATATATACAAAAGTACAAATACACGCACATATATAAACGCACAAATACACACACATACCAAGGCACATATATATAAGCAATTTTATGTACACATATCTGTACCTATTCAATAAATGTATACAGCACATGATCACCCCTGTTGAAAGGAAATGACGCATAACATGAAATGCACACACAAACACACGCACACACACACAGACACCCCCTACACACAAACATAAACGTACACACATTCAGAGAGGTAGAAAGAGTAAATCTTTTATCCAGAACGGGATATAAAAATAGAGAAAAAAGACGAGTTTATGAGACAGATTGTTAGAGAATAAGTCAATTGAGAAATTCCAGTCTGTCATTGATTTTATGGCCTCAATCAAATGCAAAGCAGTTTAATGGGGTTGGTCGAAAGGTGTGGAATTTTGAATACCTGCTGCAAATTATGCCATCGCTATGACCAGTTGTACAAATGTCATTGAACCCCCCACCACCCCTGCGTTCCAGCATGTCAGTTTTGCGATTTCATTTTTTTTAATTATTTATTAACAAATTAGCTTTTCAGCAACGTCTCCTATTTGTTCAGTTTTTTTGCTTTCTGTACCTTAATCTTTAGACAATTTCCCCCCAAACTTCAGTGTCTTTCTGCATATTCTTGTATACTCTTGTATAACCGTGTTCTGAAAATACATCTTTGTGTTTTCTACATTTACAACTATTACACAAGGTTTTCAGGAGATCCATTTGAATCAGTGCGTTGTCACTGGGGATCAAGAGACCGCAAATCTTGTCAACAGTCTATTACTGTTTTTTCCTAGTAAGTGTGTCGTCAGGGTGTCTTCGAATTTATAATATAAACCTCATTCAAAGACTGTTCGGAAGAAAAACAGCAAAAATGATCAATAAAAACGAAAAAAAAATCTATATATTCTTTTGCATTATATATTATTTCTATGTTTTTCATTCTCTCCTAACATTTTTTTGCATGAAATTACCGTTGTTGTCAGTTTAAATTGGATCTCTCAAGTTACCAATCTTTCCAATATTAATGGGTGTTTCCGTCATAATCTCGTTTCTTTACGTCGTATGGGGAAGTAACATCTTGATTCTTTCATTGTTTACTCTTTTATTTACATGTAATATCCATTTTAGTTGTTTCTGTTGTTGGAAGTCATTAAGTGAAATGTTATTTTTATTTCTTGAACTTCTTTGTGATTCTGTAGCATCAGTCTTTGAGATTTGATGAAGGATTGTCTTCCTTCCGATCTAGATGGTTCATTTGTTTGAAGCCATCTTAATCAATGATCGCAGAAAACGAAAAGCAAGTATGAGATTCTACAAAGAAGAGAAACTAGAAAATATAGAAAAACATTTCAACAGAAGTTTCAAAGAGAAATTAGCCCAAATATAATTTATTTTTCCTCTCAAAGAATTTGGCATTTGTCTCTCAAAGAATTTGGCATTTCTAGTAGAGAAAATATCAACAAATTTATTTTTTAATTTAAAACACTATAACATACATTACGTTAATTTCGGAACTCTTGAACTTAACTACGTCCAAATAATCCATAGAAAATATAGACAGTTTTATTATTTCTGTTGGAGAATCAATGAAAACCAAACAAAGAACACAAGGAGTTACATTTATTCGAAAAGAACCTGGACTTTTGGAACATCTTGGTCTTTGAAATTTGAGGCAGGTGCACGAATCTTTAATTTGCAAATGTCATCACATAAATGAATGAATAAATCTATCTATCTATCTATCTATCTATCTATCTATCTATCTATCTGCATAGGTATTAGGTCGTAGGCTAGCGATATAAATGGATATATCTCTCATTCACACAAAAATATATATTAATATAAAATATGGTATGATAGCCTGATCCTAATAATGTGGTAAGACTAGCATTTATGGGGGATAGCTCTTCTTGTCTTGAAAATACCCGTTTGAAATATTGGGTTTAAATGGTATACTCTCTTATCAGTATATACAGAGTACGTAGCAAAATTATCCACAGTTAATTGTTAAAAAGTCGCTGATATATATGTACTAGAAAAGTGAATGATATTTTATGTAAAATTTAATTGTAGTAAATTTCCAAGTTTCCAGTTTCAAGAATGATTACATAAGCTCAGGTTATAATTAAGCATTACGATTACAGAAAGTGCGCAAGGTTGACAAATGTTGAACACATATTGAAGACGGTATTATTGTAATGATGACAATCTATGAAGAAAACCTTAATATATGCTGATGCTTGAGGGAAATAGTTGTAGAAGTTTTTCATACTTTTATATGAAGAACTGCCGTATTTTTCATATGAAATAGACTATAGAGTACCGAAAAGTGCCTTTTGAAGTTCATTTTTATGGCGGTATAGATTTCAAAATATAAACCTACCTTTCCAGGAAGCTTTACAAGTTTTCATTTGAATTAAGGGTGAATAACAGCAGTCACTTCACCTAAAATATCTTTGTAACAAATGTTATTAATATAGTTATTAGTCTGCTTGGTCAGTGGGAATGTGTCAAACTGGAAGTAGAAATAGGATGGGAAACTAGACAGATAAGCAATGAGGATTTCATAAAACGACTGATAGAGAATCAAATAGAGAAGAAAACTGAACGAAAAAAAAAAGAACGTGTTGGGTTATATTAGAGAAAGAAACGAAGAAATGTGATTTAGGATACTTGTAACCACTGGAGAGAATTTGCTGAGAGAAATTGAAAGGGAATACTTTCAATAAAGACATCACTCTAGTATAGGCGACAACGATACAAAGTAACCAGAAATAATTAAATAAGTTTTTGTAGAAGACTAGGCAACGTTGAGAGTGAGTGTAAATTGCAAGAAATTATCATTATTATGAGAAACGGAAATGTAAAACAAGGAAAGAAACGAGACAATGAAATATTCGGTAAATATGAACTGGGATTCGAAAAAAAAAAGAAAAGAAAAAAACGATCTCGTGGTGCACAGCGAACAAACAAGTTCTAACTAACAACTGAAAGCGCCAATCTATTGAACTTCTGGACGAGAGAAATGAAGAGGAGGTGACATAAATAACAATAGTAATTACTTAACAACCAAAAAAAAAAAAGATTCAGAAATGCAGTTCTGCATTCTAAAACATCCAAATGTCGACTATAGGAGCAATCAATTGTAAATCATAGGCGAATTCAAATTAAAAAGTGAGAAATTAAAGAAAACCAATTCCTAGTGCAACAAACTAGGGCACTTCGACGTGATTTTATGTTTAGAAAACTTATATCGCTAGATCATTTACGACTGAGTTCTCCAGACATTCAACCTTGCGCAATATCTAAGATATGCTACAATGCAGCAAACTCCTGGACGGTTTAATTAGCAAACATTTGTATTCTAAAATAGATAAGAGCAAATATAAGATGTTAGACTATATGAGCAATTCAAAGTGGAGCATCTTAATAGAATATCTAGTGCCATCAGCGAACGAGATCATCTCAAACAAAGAGAGAGAGAAAAAAAAAAAAAAAAGACGATAGATGAAATTCTCGAACTGATGAAAAGGAATGACAAAATTCTTTAAGTCAAGTCATGCAAAAGAAATGAAGGCCTACAGAATATGAATAGCGTAACGAGAAGTGTGAAGAAATAGTAGTAAACACTGCAAACCATAGACATAGCAGGCATACATAAAACGATAATAGAAATAACAAGATAGAAGATAAGATCCTAAAAGGAAACACTCATAATAGAAAAACAAAAATACTTTACAGATGGAACGAAGACATCGCAATATCTTTCCGGGACAACATTGAGAAACACTAAAAAAACAACTTCTTTGCGGAAAGCATTGTAACATACCTTGTAAAATGTACAATGTAACGCTTCTAGGTCCTTGGAGGTTCCACTCTGTGTTGCGCATCCGCCGTTATTCACTCGAAAGGACGATTTACTACTTATTAGGTTGCTGTAAGTCTCTCTCTCTCTCTCTATATATATATATATATATATATATATATATATATATATATATATATATATAAGATAGATAGATAGATAGATAGATAGATAGATAGATAGATAGATAGATAGATATGCGTACATATGTGCGCATTTTCATATACTTAAGTAATCGGACTGCGTTAGCACCTCAGATGTATTCGCTGATTACTGTCTCCATTGACTTCTAGAAAGGCAGCTGCGATCGACGTATCCTTTGAATCAGAAGCCGGCAGCAAGCATACGTTTCACCCCTGGCGCTCCATGAGTCACCATGTTCAGCCAACCACGTTCCTGTCAGTACACGGTCGAAGGAATATAGTCAATCATTCTAAAACAATAATATTGTGTTGCCAGTCTTTTCTTTACGATCAATGATGCACCTCAATTTTCCCTCTGAACCCGTGACACACCTCACGATTCTTGATTCCCTCTCAAACCACAGTTCCTTGAAATTCCCTCTGGATTTGAATACCACGAAAGAAATTACGCAAAACATTGAAATGACCCTGATCTACAATCGAAATTTGATATTTATGTTGATACAACGTTACATATTATTCATGTCTGTTCTATTTGTAAGAATTAATCTCAAGTTGAAGTGAATAGTGTCGTGTATTCAGTTTATTCCCGAATGGCAGATGCGAAACACAATAAAGATGGAAATTACTCTTTAAGCAGAGAAGAGATTGGTAACATAGTAAATATTTTATGAGCTTAGTCTGATAGAGATACACTAGATTCTTTTTTATACTTTTATATTCTGTGTTCATTCAGGACATGGGTCTCCAACAAAGCACAATAATAATGACTATAATTAATTGAGACATACATTAAAACTATGAGCGATCATGACGTTATTATGTTTACCTAGTAGAGAAGCTGGAGGCACATGTTGTGATCTCATATAATCTTAATGCATTCTCAAACTGATTATAGCCATTAAACTGAAAGCAATCATAGTCCATTTAGAATAGTTCCTGTAGAAGAGCAACTTTTCTTAATGACAAAAATAGAAGGGGTGCTGAAAATATATCATCTTGACTCACTCACTTCCTGAAATCTGATCAAATGATTAAACAGTAAATCTTTTTAAGAATAATTCTTTGGCCGAACCGATACCTTTTTACTATCACATCTCACAGAATCATATTCATATAATGGCGTAAAGTAAATCCACAAAAGGCCCCAAATGATGTGCAGCCTTTTCTTAACGACTGATTTCCTGGAGAGAAATTTAAAAATTGACTTCTTTAATCATTTTATATTATCTAATTCATAATTATAAAGCTCAATTGAATCCAAAGATTTCGAATGTTATAAACCAAAATATGTTGAATACGAAAGCTTGGTTGTAAAATTATTTTAATAATTTTTTTTTCATGATGCGAAGCAAAATCTTATTAAATAACAATATTTTATTGCTTATTGGCTTTATTCTCTTCGTGCCATTGGTAAGGTTTTAATGTTATACTCGGGGAATATTCACTGGAAACCGATATTTTATCAAGGATTACATCATCGACTTTTCAAAATTCAATTCAGTCAGGAGTTCTTGTGTTTTCTTCGCGTTTCCCAGACAATCTGGTCTTTTTCATATCTACTGGAAGTTATTCAATATTGATGGTACTTGTGGGATATGAGAGATAGTTCCATATTTCGTAATACTAAACAGAAATTCAGTGTTTCAGGCCAAGAATCGATACACATTTTCAATGCACGACCAGCAAACACTTTAAACTAATGAATCTGAACAGCACATTCTTTCATCCTCTTCCATTTTAATTATACGTTTGATGAAGCTTCATGCATTATTCGGTTCTTTATGAAGTGTTAAATACATTGCCTGGAATATACGTAGTAAAATTGGAGGTTATAAGCTCCTCAAAATGGGAATTTGGATATATGTATTTTACTGAAATCGAAACTCGACTACCCTTCACGCAAGCCACTGTCAGGCCACTGGTCCGCCAGAGGTAACATTGCTGAGAGGAACACGCCGGCGGTCTACCAGCGGGCCGGCAGCGGTAAACGCTAGTGGCATTGTTGGCTTGCGTGTAGGGTAATTCAGATGTTTTTACAGTAAATTAAAAAATAATTTTAATATTAAATTAGCACAAGATGTGTAAATGAAAAGAAGCTATTAAAACTTTTAACACAATTATATCTAAACTAATCTATCTCTACTGCTCTCTCCTTTTCTCTTTCCTTCTCTTTCTCTCTCAAAAATGTTAGGAACGTTGAATTGTACCCTATTAGTTCTCATCTTATCTATCTATCTATATATATATATATATATATATATATATATATATATATATATATATATATGTGATGTGAAAGATGAGAGAGAAATAATAAGCAAATCCGTGTAAATATCACTTCAACATATTCATTATAACTTATTTTGTACATCTATAGAATTTCTTGAATCACAATCAATAACTAAAATAAACATGCAAGATATTTTATTATAGAGAATCAATCCCTTCATAAAGGAAAAAAAGAACTCCATGAAAGATTATTCATTCAATATACAACTTTTCTCATAATTTAACACTTTATTTCATTTTTTTATTCAGGTCGAATTCGAATGTTTTTCTTGTTTCCAATATTGGTTTCTGATGTTACATTCATTTTAATTCATGGAAATAATGAGTTCAATCTTTCGCCTAGGTAGAGCTGGATTGGATTCGCTTTGTAGACGCAAACCGTGTAGTCATAATGTTCAAAGTAATTGTAATTGTATATGCAAAAATAGCCAGGAAATTTTATTTGCAAGGAAATCTTCATTCCAGCATAAACGTTAATAACGTTGAAGATAGAGTCAATAAAACAGATTTTCCTTTTATAAAAAGCAACAACACGGTGCATTGATTTATGCATAGAAAATAAACCTTTTATTGATTGAAATATTTTAGATTTGACATTATATATACTCTAGCGGTATCTGCGAGATGTAAATAAAATATTGAATTGTTGCTTATTTAAACATTTCACTATTTGTCAAATTCATATAAAAATTCTGAAATTTTAAATCATCTAGCTTCAACCATCATGCACAGATGACTGTCAAATATTTGAAATTTATTTTATATTCAGATTGACATCGAAGCTGGAACCACCACATATTCCTATGTTTTCCTTCTAAATTTGGTTTCATATAAGCCTTTATAAATTTTCATAAATATCATCTTTACTAGGGAGAAAAAAGTACAACCTTTAACTGCTTTAATTTACAGTAAAAATAAACAAGGGATTGCACTATTTGATTAATAAATAATATCTGCCACTAAAGGTTTAAAGATTGATTTTCATTGCTCAATTCAATCCCAGCATATGATAATGGTTATTTATGTAGGGGTGATCATTTTTTAGAAGATTTTCATGTGGTATGAATGTTTCTTTTTCGCGAAGGTGAGTATTTATCTGAGACAATTATAGATACAGTAAATTTGTCGTTAATTTCAATAACAATCGGATAGAAATAGTATTGCCACTACGGGAGGGAAGTCAGAGTCGTCAATTCAACAATGACGACCTTTACCTAAGAAAAATACAAAAGAAAATATACCAGAAAGTTTCGGAGATTAAATATAAAGTCATAAAAGTAGAAAATCTACTTAATTGAGAATTGTGCTTATATCTGAAAAAGCCAATAGCTGTATTGCCTTGGAAGAAAATAATGATTGTATTCATGTATTTTATAATGATTTATTGTATTGTAAGTAAGGAAGAGTAAGTAAAATGAGAGAAGAACAACGGTGTTGAAAAGACACAGAAGAATAAAAGGAGTAAATCAGACAGAAAGAACGTGCAAGAAAAAAATGCTATTGAAAAAAGGGAGAGAAGGAGAACGCGATAAATAATATTGGATGGAAAGAGTGCAGCAGATTCGGATACATTAACAAAAAGACTGCAAAAGCCAACAAAAAACATCTTAAATATTTACTTGATCAACAAAGGTTTAAATATTCGCCTTAAATATTCGCCTGAATCTTATGGGAATTATCTAGGGCGTTTCAATAAAACCACAGAAATCAGAAAACGTCTCAAGCTCTAAAAGCAGTAATTTTGACAAGAGAGATGCAACAATGGGATATTTCTACACTTCATATAAATTAATATTTTTAAAGTAAGAGAGTGATCAGCAAATTGGCATTTTAGCTTCTCCATTTACTGCCTGTGACACTCCATTCGGAAGAATTGAAAGAATATTAAAGTGAAAATTTTCTGTATATTCAGAAAAATTTGATCACTGACAGACAAAAAATACGTGCATCGTCCTGTGCATTCGAGAACATAGGTTTGACCCCTGATGGAGAACACGTGTCCCCCCTTTGTAGGGAAAAGCGTCATTTGATCCGCCACACTTTATCGCTCGGTCAGGAAGAATGTCCCAGTAAGAAAGGCCATATTTTTACTTTTCAGAGAAAGCCTGTTCTCTTCACCAGAGTCATATCTGCTCATTAATTCTCGCTCTATACATGGCGCCTCTCTCTCTCTCTCTCTCACTCTCTCTCTCTCTCTCTATATATATATATATATATATATGTGTGTATGTGTATAGATATAAGTATATATGTATATATATATGTATGTGTGTGTGCGTGTATATATATATATATATATATATATATATATATATATATATATATATAATTATTTATTTAAACATTATAACATAAATATGAAATCACTACAAAAATAGCCAATTTGTTTCAACACCTCTGGTGTCTTATCAAATGATGATGTTGCAGTGATTTTGTAGTGATTTTTAGTGATTTATTCCGTATACACCAATCATATACTTGTATATATATATATATATATATATATATATATATATATATATATATACATAGGTGTCTCATATTTAACCATTTTGTGTCAGAGATTTTAAAGTGTGTCTGTTTTAAAGAGTCATATATTCTCAAAGGAATAAAGGATAAGACTACTCTACAAATGTGGGATTTGTCGAATATGCCGAGTGAGCAAGGATTTTTCCCTTCCCAACTCAATTATATTAATTCTGGTCAAAAAATTAACTTAAACAAAAGAACATTGGCATGCAGGAGAATACATGTATGTATACCGTGTCCAGCATATAGATATTTTCTTTTCAATTGCAGCTTTCAAATTTCAATATGTTGATTGTAATATCATGTAGTAACAATTTTAAAAGAAGTAAGCAAGTGATCATACAATAAGAATTTTAGAGTCCACTAAATGTATAGCAATCAGTTTTTCCCAAGATTCCACCAGGGATCTTGGAAGCTTGCAATTATCATAGTGAACAGATGTTTAATCTTTGTTTTGAATTTTCTACAAAACAAATGTCATCATGTCTAGAAAGACGGAAGTTAATGAGATGCTGTCCAATATTTCGTTCTGACAATTTATATGGAACCAATTTTCTACATTTTTATCTATTTGGAAGGAAAGTAATTATAAATAAATGTAATAGACTACATCCTCAAGAACCTTCTCCAAGTCCTATAAATGTTCTCACACACTTCGCAAACCTTTTTGCAGTTGTTGAATAGATGAGGTCATCACCTAAAAGAACTTGCAACTCATTACTTTCAAACTATTTTAGTCTACCGCTGCAAGGTTTTTCCTTCTATTCAAATTCGACATTCTTGAACTTCGCAAAGCATTTAGGACACAATCCACTCTGCATATCTATCTCTTCATCAGTCAATCTTCTTCGCTTCCTCTGTTGTTTGGTTCAAGTTCAAATGAAGAAACATGGCGATGCTCGGCCATTTTTCCTTTTCCAAATACTGGTTAATAACGGTTTTTAGTTTTATATTCTGTTTTTTAGTTTATAAAAAGTACGGCTTTCTCTTATGCCTAATATATATATATATATATATATATATATATATATATATATATATATATATATACAAACAAACACACACACACACACACACACACATATATATATATATATATGTGTGTGTGTGTGTGTGTGAGGAAGATGTATATTAGTATCTAAAATACAAATATACAAATATAAAATCACACACTATTTCTTCTTTCATTCTAGCTGGAAAAAACAAGCTAGCAAAAAGATATTAAGAGTTTTAATATAAAAACAGTTTTGACATTTACTCTGGTCTGAAAACGCTAACCTACTACACGAAGGCGAACTGCGTTGCCATAGAAAAACTTTTACACATTCTTTCAATATATATATATATATATATATATATATATATATAACTTTAAAGAAAACAGACCACTTTAAGCTTCCATTGTTATAATTTATTTCACCAGAGATTTTCTTTTTCTCTGAATAATCAGATCTCACTTCCAAGGATGAAAAATGAATTTAAACTTGCATTTTGAAGGGCATATATATATATATATATATATATATATATATATATATATATATATATATATATATATATGAAGAAATATAGTCTTAAGGTGTGCTATATTTATGGGATAAAGTGCTCGATATCAGAGATAGAGCGTATGTAAATATAAAAGTGAACATAAAGTCAACACTTAGAGCCTCTAGTGTTGACTTCTATGTTCACTTATATATATATATATATATATATATATATATATATATATCAGAATGGACATATATTTTGAAATACTTCTTAAGGTGTGTTGAGTCTAGTATCCTTCCTTAACAACCGGCAACTTTGTGGATTGGGCTCACTAAAATAACAGTATAATTGAAGAGAGGCTGGCTTGTGATAAAATTGATGAAAACAAACGATAAGAGTAAGATAGTTAAATAGATGAGGTACCAAATGTGAAAAATTAAATGGAAATGATTTTCGAAAATAGGTTAAGATCACAAGAAAATTTGCGAGGATGGCAAAAAGAACTAGAAAAATTGAAATGAAAAAAAGGAAAATTGGGGAGTATGATCGAGGCAAAGAGATCGAAAAAAGTGTAGAGTAAGTGAGAAGCAGAAGAAAATATTTGAATGATAAATGAGAGAGAAGGACAATGAATAATGGGCCCGATTATTGTCTGACATAATTAAGCGAACAAACTCTGAGATAAATTTAAACAGAAAACGACAAAGACAGAACTATTTGAAAAATGACAAACACGCGCACGTACCCAGAGACGCAGAGTAATCAACAAATATAGAGATACCTTTGACTATAACAGAAAATATAGAAAAGCATTAGAGATGATAGTTTTAATTCAAGAAAAGAACTGATTTGTGATTGCAAATAGGGAGGGGAAAGAAATATATTTGAAGAGAGAGAGAGAGAGAGAGAGAGAGAGAGAGAGAAATGGAGTTGGGAGAAAATGAGTGAGATAGAGAGAGAGAGAAATGAAGTGGGAGAAAATGAGTGAGATGGAGAGAGAGAGAGAGAGAGAGAGAGAGAGATAACCAAAGAGAGCGCACGAAGAGAAAGGAAAAGATATAAAAATCAGCTCAGAACCGACGTATAAATGAAAGTTGTTCATGTGAGATTGATTATGTGTTTGCAGACATTTTGCTAATGAATTTATTGAATTAGAAAATGGATTCGGGATCCTCCAAGGATCACAACACAATGCAACGGATAGACAAAAGCGATTCAGCTTACATTTTCTGCCTCGTCAAATAAGGAAAGAGATTCAACAGAGGAAAGATTCACTAACGCACGCAAATATAATGAAAATATCAAATTAAATTTATATAATCACTCATAACGAATTTTAGGTAAAGGACAGTAATCAACGTTGACAACATAATTCTGCCTTATGTCTGACAAAGCCCAAATTTGTAAATATCAAATATAACTAACATTTTGGTGCAACACATTCAATACTCACTGGATGTCTCACCATTATAGATGCGTTTCTGAGCAATTCAAATTTTGTAAATATTGATACCCATACGCGTATTTGCGTATATTGATGCTCACAACACTTGTATTTTTTCTGTCTTGGATATTTTGGTTAAATGTCCGAATCATCTTTTTCGCCACGAGAAGCAAAATCCCACGCACCTAATCATATAAATTCCTCAAGTCTTTTAGAATTCTTTTTAATCAAAATTTTATCCTGGATAGAAGTTAAAAAAGGGAAATATTTTCATAAAAGTACAGAAGAATATTAAAATATTAGAATAGTGGCCATTTCTTTCTCAAAATATGACTTGAAATATTTCTTGGATGTTATAGATCAAACTTAGCTATATGATAGGGTATCTGAAGCCATAAACCACAAATATTTATATCTCGCCTAACTTCATAATATCATAATGCTAAAAGTAAATGATGAAATCATGCATGCAAAAAAATATAATTCATAATTACCTATTTATTCTCTGGCAGAAAACGTAAAGAATAAGATATTTAGAAGCGTAGGTTGAAAGATACTTGCTTATTCTATGATCAAATGTAACGTCGGATATATTTTACCAAAAACTGATTGAAGTAAGAAACTTAGTAAATTAACGCCACAATCATGTAACCGAAGAGAGCAGAGGTTACGAACAAAATGCCCAACAAATAACACGATATTCTGATGTAGATTTGACAATGGAACGCAAGTATAACTTAATCAGCAACCATTCCCAAGGAGATAAATATCTTGTTCTTGTTTTGCTCACCGAACGTGCTTCGGACTCGACGATCCGTATTATTGAAATAAGATCATATCCATTGACCAACTTCCTTCTCTGTGATTACTTACATTATTTACATTACTGTTATCCTCATCACCCGACCTTCTTAAGGTGATTGGAATTTTGAACCGAAACATTTATTTCGTCCACATAGCCCAGTGGATAAAGGCGTTGGTTAAATCCAGTGACAAGACCCAAAAAGTTGTAATCATAATACCTCATCTGAGTCATAGATAGATATTACTTTTCTATATATTCTTCGTCTTAATGTCGCAAAGGTTCACAATTATAGAATAGTGAAGAGCACTGTAGAATATTCTTTCTAATTACCAGACAAGAGTACATTGAAAATATTAAAATATATTAAGACAAAGGAAATACTGAAAATATTAAAAGATGTTAAAACAAAGGAAATATTGAAAATATTAAAAAATGTTATGAAAGCGATTGGGAATATTTGAAAGAATGGCTATCGAACAGATACGAACAAGCCACTCCTTTCCTGAAGCGATCCTTCACAGAATGTATATAGATTTTGGAACTGTATCAATCGAAAAAAAAGGCTTGTCTCTGAACTTACAATAATTCTTGGCATTTACTTTAAGCCCATTATCAACTTTCAAGAAATCTAGAATTTTACGACTTACAATACTAAACCCAAACATTATTCCATCTCTCCTTGTTGACTTCTGGCTTACGGCTACAGCACATTGAAACCTCGTACGATTGCCGAAATTAAGCCACATCGAGACTGGTCAGTACCTAGATGTGTGACTGCTTGCGAATATGCTTGTTCCAATTTCCGTAGGGTTAATTATATTCACTTACCCTCAAATACTCTTGTGAAAGGTAGGAATCCACTTCTTTCCTCCACAGCTATGACTTAATTAGTATCAGTTATTGTATTAGTAAATGATCAATAAATTCTTGCAATCTGAAACTATTTTCTGGTTTTAAGTAACCTGAAAATGTTGATAAGCTGTAAAAAAACATGTCAATCAAATCAAACCCTGTTGGCTTCTAAATAGTTTATTGTTGTCTATTTCCACGAAAGTTTCATCTTCATAATTATAAAAAGCCATGTTCATTTTTCACACTCTGTAAAACTAAATATTGCACGATTTGGCAAAATAATTTTCAACGACACCAAATTAACTGAACAGCTTTCAGTCCCTTCAAATATTCAGCGACTAGCAAAATTGTTGTCCATCATTAAAATGATGTATATGAAAATGGCAAAAGATAAAAGGAAAACATCGCTGAGAAGCAATGAAAACTATTGCAAGTAATCATGATATGGAAACAAAGACTTATAATTAACAACAGAAATATAGATTTAAAGTTTATAGGGCATACAATGAGGAAAGCGGGCTCAGAAATGTTGACATATTGAAGGCAGGAGGGGCAGGGGAAATCAACGCATAACCTGCCTAACAAGATTGTGTAAATAGTTGGTAGGACAGAGATTAGGAGAGAGAGGGAAAAACAAAAGAAAAACAAAGGATAGGAAATTGTGGAGAGCTCGGATCACCCATGTCCTGAAGGGACACGGCACAAACAAGAAGAATTATTTTAACAAAATAAGTAGAGGGAAGCTTGCTGAAAAATTATAGAAGTTTAAAGAACCAATATTAAGCTGGATAATAATAAAATAATAATTTAATAATATATAGAGAATGCTTCGTTTAATTTTTATGCATAATTTTATCCCTAATAGATAATATAAGCTGAAACACGCACGATACGTTGCTGATATAAATATTTTTAATTTTACCAACATCTGATTGTAAATAAAAATTTTATTCTGAAGAATTTACTTGCATAATAAAATCTGTCAGAGTGTACATATTTTGGAGGATCTTTACATGCTTTGCGTTTGTACAATGATGACCATTTTCTGTTCTGCTTTTTAATTCATTGTATAAATATTTTCCGTTCGAGCTCGTTTGTAAAAGAGTACAGTTTTAGCAAACAGGCTGATTAATTCAAAACTTTGTTGTTTCCTTTTTTTGATAAACTTATTACAGCTGCTCTGCACAAAATGCCCCAAGCTATTTTGTTGGTATCTTTTTTGGTTGTGTTTTATTTACACAAAAGAACACATCTTCTCTCTGATAAAGAGCACGTGCTTTTTTGTCAGTACCGCATTTTCTCATTTCTTAGCGAATGTCTCGTAAATATCGATGTTGCACAATAAATGGAATAAAACTTTTAATGTCTACAGACGGTAGATAAAACAATCAAAATCACAGTCGCAGACACTGTAGGTTCTAATCGATGAAGAGAAAAAAATCAAATAGAAACATTTTATTGAAATTTGCTTTAACACTTTTCTTTGCTTTGTTTATTCGCTTTATTTCTCTTAGCTTTGCTTTTGGCAAATTTCTTTCATTTTTCTTCTGTTTCATTCGGTTTTTCAATATTTCTTTATTTATCTTTCAAATTGTTTTCTTTTTTTCTTTGCTTATGTCTGCTTTTTCCTTCCTGTCTTTTTTGTCTCTTATTTCATGTTTTTTTCCTTCTGCTTCTCTTAAACGTTTTCTTTCTTTCTTTCTTTCTTTCTTTCTTTCTTTCTTTCTTTTATTGTTTTTAATACATCATTTTTCTTTTCCTTCTTTTCTTTTACTTTCTTTAAATAAAGATCGCCAATCCTTTTTATTTACTTTTTTCTTTTTGATCGTTTTCAGTGTTTAATGTCTTTCTTTCTTCTATTTTATATTAGTTTTTTCTTCTTGATTTATTTTCTCTTCTCGTTTCTTCTTTACAATTTTATAACAATTCTTTGCATCCGTTTCAAAATATCGATAAAAATATTTGAATACAAAAATAATGTCACTGGAAAGCTCGTATAACGCACTATTCAAAATACTCACTATTACGTTCGCTATATATATATATATATATATATATATATATATATATATATATATATATATATATATATATATATATATATAAACATATATATAAACATATATATATATATATATATATATATATATAATATATATATATATAAAGAGATTTTTAGTGGTACAAATCATGAGTATTGCTTTAAAAGTATTAATATTAACATTACAAGGCCATAATGATGGATAAAAATATAAAAGGCGGGAAAAACAACCGGTTTCGCTCCCGCTTATCAAAGTTTCTTCATCGGTAGAATTTCAAGTAAAATATAATAAATATGAAATATGAATTAGTCAATGATGGAAATTGGGAAACGTTTGAGTATATATATATATTGCATGGTTTGCACGCACTAATACACATACACACACACGCATATATATATATATATATATATATGTGTGTATATATATTCATATTAAAAAATCACATGCGTTGATGTGAATGCAAGTGCGTGTGGGTGTATATCTGTATATTTGTCTGTATATATATAGAGGCACCATGGTACATGAAAGAGTGGTTGCATGTCTGTGGTGGATATTGTAAATTTCAATGAAAATCCAAATTATAAAAAGTATAAATTTATCTGTAAAATTACACGGGGTCTGGAAGTCAAAACCAACCGAAAATATGTTCAGTTTGGAAGAACGATAAAGAAAACGGGAAGAAAGAAATCAGTGCTCACTTGAGTCTTAGCAGTTGGAGTTAGTTGATGAACATTTGAATGTAGCTGATTATGAAGCACAGTATTTTTTCTTTTTATCATAAATGAATACTGAAAATAATAGTTGAACGCCATTATTTATTTGATTTTTGCTGATCAAAGCTTGAAAAGCTCGTTGACTTTGTCAAAAAAATTGTTCAGGCATCTTTTATTTATTCGTAAAACTTAAAACTTCATAAGAACGAATTATGACAAGTATTTAATAACAAAATTATGATAATAATCAGTGTCTATACATATTTTGATAAATACCCACTTATACACACGCTCGTACATGCGAGTACACACACACACACACACACACACACACACACACACACACACACACACACACACACACACACACGTGAGGGCTCTCACAGACACAACCATATACATTCAACAGGAAATGATAATAAATATAATACGCACCTATTTTAATTAATTTTGATAGCCATAAATCATTGCCACCTTTCATATAACGCAAGGTAAAATGTCTCTCTACCGACTTGTATAAGTATGAAAGCTGATAGAAATAGAAAATTATTGTTAAATTATTGCGTCGGAAAAAATATCTTTAAAAATTTTTGGTAAGTCAGTGCCACAATTGACATTTGTTAATAAAATGTTACAAATAAAATATTGCACGGAGAAAAATGATGGCGTTGATAAGACGATGGAATTTCAAATGTGGCGAAAATTAGTCTGAATATAAGAGAAAGGATTAAATCAGAATGGAATTTGTAGTAATGTTGTTTCTAAACGAAATAATAGAAAAGAAAGAAAATGTCATAACCACAGCCAGCGTTCGGAATTGCGATTTTGTGAAAGTGGCATGAAAAATCCTTATTAAATAAAATGAAAATGATCGCATTCAACAACAATAATTCCGTTAGTATTGATGAAATGCGAAAAGCTGATTTCGACGGATAATGGAAAATGTTACTGCAAGAATATTTCCCACCATTTTCGCATTGCATAATAATAATAATAATAATAACCCAAAGCTGATGTTGATCGTCTGTATGTGCCCAGATCCGAAGGAGCCAAAGAATTAGTTCAACTAGAACTGTCATACAAAACTACAACAATTGGCCTCCAAAGATACTTGGAAGCTACAGAAGACTGGATGATGGTATGTGTCAAGGAACATGAAAGTAGTAAGCGTCTTTACTCCGTAATAAAAGAAGCCAACAAATTCAAAATGGAGTTTCAAATGGGCGTAGAGATGCAAGTACAGCACAATACACCGGATGAAACTGCAAAATACTTAAAAAAGACAGCAAAGACGAATGCAACCGTCCAGATACAGAAGCGATGGTAAGATAAACCGCGTCATGGCCAATACTCTGCCCGTACCAAACAAGCTGACGTAGACAAAACCCGTACCCATCAGTGGCTACGTAGTGCACGGTTGAAAGCTGAAACTGAAGGTTTTATCCTTGCTGCACAGGACCAATTCTTGCTAACTAGGATTTATCATGCACATATACTAAAATATTGTGTCAGTCCAAAATGCAGATTCTGTGATAAATATCCAGAAACGATTGATCATCTTGTATCAAGTTGCACGATATTGGCACCCACTGAATATAAAACCCGGCATGACAGAGTGGGCCAATATCTGCATGGACTTCCAGGAATCCCTTCACTGGAAAATCTGCAACTTCTACGGGAAGGAAACTGAAAGAAAATGGTATGAACACCACCCAGACCCGGTTACGGAGATAGGACCTGTTACAATTCTATGGGACTACACAATACACACTGACAGAATAATCAAAGCGAACCGCCCATATATTGTTATTAAAGACCACAAAAAAGTGCCTCCTTATTGATATGGCAGTCCCTGTTGACTGCAATGTATCTTTGAAGATATTCAAAAAGCTGTCAAAATACAAGGACCTTGAAATAAAAATCTCGAAAATGTAGCATATGGGAACATCAACAATCCCTGTTGTAGTTGGAGCCCTAGGACTGCTTGGAAAAGATTGCAGTAGACTAATTGAAGGGATTCCTGGAAGTCCATGCCTGATAGAGATACAAAAAATTGTTCTGACAAGTACAGCCCACACTTTACGAAGGGCTTTATCTATGTAATATATTTTTTTTTGTCAGTGGAAAGTGTCATGATGCCATTTCTAACCTTAGGTCCCTGGGCAGGACCCGGAAAGAAATGCGTAAACGCCAGAAATCAAAGATAATAATAACAATAATAATAATACACATCACCGAGTCCCGATTACAGAGATAGGTAAACAATTTTATAGGACTTTACAATGCACAGAACAATCAAAGCTAATCGCCCAGACATCGTAATCAAAGACAAAAAAGAATGTGCTTTCTTATTGACATTGCAGATTGTAATGTATCTTTGAAGATTTACAAAAATAATAAAAATACAAGTATCTTGAAGTTGAAATTTAAAAAAAATGTTGCACATGACGATATCAACAATTTCAATTTGAAAAGGTTTCGAAAGATTCATTGATGGGTTTCCTGGTAACCCATTCCTTAAAGAAATACAAAAAATTCTATTCACAAGTACAGCTCACACATGACTAAGAACGTTAGCTATATAAAATGTGTTTGATCTTATTTTTTTTAAATGATCAGTGGAAAATATCCTTAAGCCATTCTTGACTTTAGATCTCTGGTTGGGACCATAAATGAAATGTGTATACAACAGAAATCAAAGGAAATAATAATAATAATAATAATAATAATAATAATAATAATAATAATAATAATAATAAAGATTGATAACTATTACTCTCATTGGCGTAGGAAAGTTTGTGGAATAACACTTTGTGTCTGCCTCTCAACATGTAAGGAATCGTATAAATTTATATCATTTTAAATTACTTTTTTTCCTTTTCTCTGATTATATTTTAAGTCTCTTTGACTGTATTTAACATTAATTCTTTCATTTTAATTTTTTCTCTTTTCTTTCCGGTTTGTTTTAATCACCCTCAATATTAAAGTATGATATTCCACCTTATAATGGTCACTGCGACTTTTACTAAGTTAAAACTTAATATCGTCAGTTACATGTCTATACGCATATGCTACACCATTGAATACAATACTCAATTATGAACTCTTTAACCGTGGATATATGAATATAATTTCCATCTGTACTATCTCATGGGAAGAACGAGCCCTCTGGTTTTCTTCGACTGTCGTGCTAGAGCTGGTAACTTAAACAAAATTACCCATTGGCGGTCAAGGATAAAATACAAAATTTTACGAATCACAATAATTACGAACAAATTGTCATACAGGATCGGCCATAACCCTGGTCAACAAGGGCTGAGTACCTTAGAGAGTCCCAGTCTGAGGCCGGAAAATCTGTCACTGGAATAAACAATTTGAAAAACGAAGAGACACTTGGTCACCAAAACCGGACTATTCCCAACCTTGGACCAAGTGACTCAAAGGCAAATCATTAATAAAAAGAAAACGAACGAAATGGTCTCGCGATGTGTATCAACAAGTCATGACATCATTCTTCACAGCACTCGAAAATACAGCAAAGAACAGCACGAATCAGACATACCAAATATGGAGAATTATGGTAGGAAGTGAAATAAGAACTCATCTCTACCCAAACATGCTTGCCAATGTCCGCAGGGACATCGTGCGAAACACAAGACTCTCAAGTGCAGAAATAGATAAAAATAGATATAAGACAAAATACTATAACCCGTCACTGAAAGAGTAAAGAGAAGAGAGTAAAAATATGACAGAAGATGAAGTAAAAAGTAAAATAAATGAGATACGAAATAATAAACTTCCAGGAAATAAAATCGAAGTATCTACCTGTGACATAACCTGCAGTTATCCAGACGATGTCACTGACATGACTCCTACTACATTAATGTCGAATTCCTTGAAAACCACAGAAGTGAAATCACCGAAGCGAAAATGCGCGCCATTCAAGTACTCAGCAGAGTAACTCTCACACAAATGTCATACAGAGACCAGCTCCCAAAAATTCACAATAAGCACATTGCACAAATATACAACGCTGCATTTGAAACAATGGTGACGGACAAACCACTGGGAAACATCACATAGCTTAAGAACGTCATATACGCAACAACGTTATCAGCTACTGGGAAAATTGGGGTCAAGACAATGAAAAAATTACAGACAAAGAGAGCCAGCTTGGAAAGCTAAACTGACGAGAGAAATAAAAGGAATCAAATGTGAGATTTCTATATTAGATGAGCTCACTAGAAAACCAAATATCTCAACATGCGAGTGCAATAAAACTAAGCGGAAATATAAAATTAAATCCTTAAATGATATTCTATCAATCAAGGAAATGCTGGAACAGAAACTGCAGTTAAAGGTACAAAAAACAAGACGATAGGAAAAAAGTTGTAGGTTTTATCGCCAATAGAAAATATTCCAAACTGACCTTAAGAAATTTTACAGGGAAAATGGAAAAGCACTAATACACCATCTATTTACAAGGTGCAGTCACCATCTATTTACAAGGTGCAGAAATTTTGGCAGAATATTTGGAGTAGTCCTAAGGAATATAACCCAAATGCAGAATTGATCCAACGTGAAGAAGAACGAATGATGGATCCACCTCTGCAAGAGTGGGAAAATATAACCACAAATAATGTTAGGCAAGCTCTAATGCCAAAAATGGAAATTCCGAGGAAATAGCAAGGAGCCCAATTTCTGACTTTATCATCTCTCATTAATCCATAAAAACACTTGCAAAAAATTTATCAATACTTGTAAATAATCCCATTGACATCCGGGAATGGATCACTGAAGGTATTATATATGCCAAAAACGAGTGAAACAGATGATCCGAAAAATTATAGGTCAATGACATGTCTCTACACAACATATAAATTGATTACGTCTGTCCTGACGAACCGTACTTACTCTATTTTCGTAGCAAACAACATTCTTCTACTGCAACAGAAGGGATGTAGGAGAGGTTCATACGTTTGCAAAGATCAACTACTGATAAACAAATTGATCCTGGAAAATTGCAGGAGGCGATGAAGAGATCTTAGTGAAGCGTGGATTGATTATCGTAAAGACTTTGATAGTGTGCCACACTCTTGGAACCTAGACATTGGAAAGTCTCCCCTGTGGTAGTAAATTTCCGTAAGTACAGCATGGGAATGTGGAACACCACACTATATCTAAATCACAGCAGAGGCACTGCCACCTCCAAACGTCTAAATAAACAACGTATAATCTTTAAAGGAGACTCCCTCTCACCCCTACTGTTTTATTTGTCCTTAATCCCCCTTACGCATGAACTAAACAACAGTAGCTATGGTTACAAACTAAACAAGAAAATATTAAATCACCTCTTCTACATGGACGATCTCAAATTTTTAGCCAAAGACGACAAGGGCCTGCTCAATATTTAAAAAAAAAGTTCAGTGACGACATAGCTATGGATTCCAGATTAGATAAATGTGCAAAAGTAACATTCAGGGAAGGGAGAATTACAGAAACACTCTTAATAGATTTAAATTTTGTCATAAAGATTAGGGAACTGGAGTAGGATGAAACCTAAAAGTACCCAGGAATTAGCGAAGGAGATGCTATAGAGCATACCCAAATGAAGGAGAAGGTAAGAAAAGAGTACTACAGGTCTGTGCGTCTGGTACTGAATACCGAACTGAATTAAAAAAAAAATATCAGCCATAAACACCTTGGCTGTCCCTGTGGTGCAATACAGTTTTAACATCCTCAAATGTACCATAGCTGGTATTAAGCGAATGGATGCCAAAACGAGGAAGCTTCTTACTTGCTACCGCATACATCACCCTAAAGATAATGTTGATCGTCTTTATATGCCCAGATCCGAAGTTAGCAGAAGATTAGTTCAACTAGAACTGTCTTACAAAACTACAACAATTGACCTTCAAAGATATCTGGAAACTACAGAAGAGTGGATGATGATAAGTGTCAAAGAACATGAAAGTAGTAAGCTACTTTATTCCATAATAAAGGAAGCCAACAGGTGCAAAATAGTGTTTCAAATCGGTATAGAAATAAATACCAGTATTAAGCAAACTAATGTTATCTAACTAGTAATTACCAAGCACACATACTGAAAAATTGTGTTAGTCCACAATGCAAATTCTGTGATAAATATCCAGAAACAATTAACTGTCTTGTATCAGTATGCGCGGTATTGGCACCCACTGAATATAAAACACAGCATGACAGAGTGGGCCAATATTTGCACTGGAAAATCTGCAACACTTACGGAAAGGAAGCTGAAAGAAATTAGTATGATAAGACCTGTAACGATATTATGGGACTTTACAATACACACAGACAGAACAATCAAATCTAATCAACCTGGTTAGACACCGCACAGACGAAATGTGCCTCCTTATGAAAATGGCTGTCACTGCAGACTGCAATGCAGCTTTGAAGATCTTCAAAAAGCTATCCAAATACAAGGACCTTGAAATCGAAATCTCAAAAATATGCCGCATGAGAACATTAACAATTCCAGTTATAGCTGGAGTCCCCAGAGTGATTAGCAAAGATTCCAATAGACTCATTGCATGAATCCTAGTAGCCTATGCCTTAAAGAAATACATACAATTGTACTCACACGTATAGCCCACATCTTAATAAGGGCTTTTTCTTTCTAAAATATATGCGATGTTTTTCAAAACTGCTCAGTGGTAAATATCATGATGCTATTTCTGGCTTTAGGTCTTTGGTCAGAAATCGGAGGAAATAATAATAAAAATAATAATAATAATAATAATAATAATAATAATAATAATAATAATGAATTTTGCGATTTTCTTGTTGAAACAAAAGAACATCATATATGAGTGCCTTGTTTTAAGTAAACGGAGCCTTCATATGAAAATCTGCAAGCATTGCCAAATTCTTAAAATAAAAAAAAAGAACATTAACAAGCATAACTGAATAACAATGCTATAAAACTTTCCTGTTATTACTGACAGGATGAGATATAAATATGATAATGAACATGATAATGAAACCTGTCTTTTATTTGATATGATCATTCCATCTGATTGGAATATGTCTGTAAAAGACTTGAAGGTATTAAGTAAATATAAAGAACCTCAAATGAGAATCCCCCCCCGTCAAAAAAATAAAGAGAATATTGGTGACAATGTTGAAGCAACAGATATGATCCAATAAGTCTTCATAAAATCATTAGTGACTCTTTTCCCTATGAGATCCTAAAATTAGTGTTTATCAGTACTGCTCACATATTGCCAATGTTTCCATTCCTGTGTCTAAGATAATATGTCCATCTTTTCCATCTTCTATTGCCTTACGTCTTTAGCAATGACGTTTTAAAAAGAAATCAAATAATATTAATAATAACGGTCATAATAATTGTATCAGTGTTCACCTTAAACTTTTCTTTCTATGGCTAAAGTGCCACCAACCGCTCTCATACATTTTGGCAGAGTAGAAGGAATAAATTTTACTGAAGAAATGAACAATTTTTGGGACATAAGTAGGTTTCACCAAACATTGAATTAAAGTCCACGGGGGAAAAAAATTCTTTACCAAGGAAGATATAGTAGCAAAAATTCATCCATAAAATACTGTTTATTGCCAACAAAAATCATAAATAGATAAAAATAATTCTGTTTTATTGATTTATTTAGTTCAGTTTGCAGATTGATTGTTTCTTTTATTTTACTAGCCGTCTACAATTTTATTTTTAGGCTCTTTAATATGCTGTCTGAATCATTTTCCATCTTTTGTTAGGTCGTTGTCTTTTCACGCGCAACGCATACACACACGCACACACATATGAGCATGCAGAGATGTAATTGCTAGGTAAGATATGTGGTTGATTTTGTTCGTCTTGATGTTGATTCCCTTCTCCATCTCTGATTCAGTGTGATATTATTTCAATTCTTACATATATGCAATCGAATTTAAATTGCGCAATATCTTATGATGGTCTTAATAAAAATCAATGTTTTGAAATGTTTGCTGTTCTTAGAGTTTCAGTTCGAGAAGTGTGCAAGTTCAAGACCCGTTAGAAGCTTTCGTTTTATATTTGATTTTCTGCTTTATTTGTTTTATGAGTGTTACAAGTTACGATTCAGAGTAAAAAAAGCAACAATAATAAGATAGAGTAAAACTAGAAATAATATTTTAATTTCGACCTCGTCTATCGATCTGTCTGTCGATTGTTCGACATAAAAATAACGATATATTTAAAAGAATTCTTTCCCGCCGGCCTCTATACATTTATGCAACTTTTGAGGAAAGTGGCCATTGCTCTTCCTAAAATATCCTTAAATCAAGGAGACTAATAAATTAATAGAAAACTTTTTTTTCATTTTAAGCCAGACTGGAGAAATTCTTTCCTATAAGTAGTTTATATGATTGAAAAAATGGTAATCCTGAGGAAAGAGATTGGCTGAATATTCAAGGTGAAATAAGGTCTTATTTTCAATTGATTCAGTTTTGGCAAGAGTGTAGTTGCAACGTGAGTGTAGCTGTTATATAGGAAAATGACACACTTTCTATTTTCAGAAGACGTCTTCAGATTTATGTTTATTGTTGAGACATTTTGGAAGAAGATATTATACAGGAAATGACTATTTCCACGGAACAGTCATCACGCTTTTGAAGATAATAGTAAGCGTTTAGTTTTGTTTTTCCAGCTGCATTAAACTATTAAGCCGTTCTTAGTTTAATACATGTTATATGAGGTGATGTACATTTTCTTAATGTGACCGTAACAAATTTTACTCTCCAAAATATCTACATTTCACCGTCTTCTTCTGAGTTTGTCTTTTGTGAATGTAAACAACGATAACTCAGAAAGGTAAACGTTTGAATTAAATCCAGCCATCATGTCCATATATGACGGAATTTTCCGTCAAACCTTGTCAAAGATTTTACTTTATATAGCAAATTCATTTTCTTCATAAGAAGCGGAAAATGGGTAAATTATTTACTGCTGAACATGATTAATACAAATTTTTATAACTAATTTTTATCATATTATTATTCTATATCTCATTATGTTTTGTTATTTTTTATCTTATCTCATTGTTTGTTGTTCGTTCAATTAAATGTAAACGCTTTTGATGCCAATATATTGTGGAAAATAAATTCTGTCACGTTTACAGTGTGTTTTATAATTGAAGTT
Organism: Acanthosepion pharaonis; assembly: GCA_903632075.3. Taxonomy (NCBI): domain Eukaryota; kingdom Metazoa; phylum Mollusca; class Cephalopoda; order Sepiida; family Sepiidae; genus Acanthosepion; species Acanthosepion pharaonis. Next base: position 1,344,548 of record CAHIKZ030002666.1, read on the forward strand.
CTTGGATCATTTTCTTGCAAATAATCTACATTTTAGCATTGATTCATATTTTACTACTCAACTAAACTTTTAATTTTCTGAAATAAATTTTAATTTTCAAATAAAATTTAATATTTAATATTTGCAGTTTCAGTTTCATTATAACCCACATCATGACGAATTCAATAATTGAAGGCCTTTCCATAATTATCAAAAAATTTAGTTTTTCCAGCTGCATTAAAGGGAGGGAAAATTAAATATCTAAATGTACATTTAAAGGCTTCTGTGGATGTGCAAACGTAGCAGTTTGTGTGTGTGTGTGTAAGTGTTCGCGCGTGTGTGTTATTACCAAAATGTGTTATAATTACATCTCCAACTCTATATGAAAATAAAAATAATGGTTTTAGAAGCTGATTTCAACATACATGTTAAAATGTTCTTATTTCTACACACACAGATTCCCCATATATATATATATATATATATATATATATATATATATATATATGTGTGTGTATGTATGTGTGTGTGTGTGTGTAGGCGGAAACCTTATGAACCTGGCATTTCTAAAAGAAATCCTCATCAAACTAATATAGACCCAACTGCTCTATCACTTCATTTGATCACAGCAGAGCCGACTTTTCGGTAGCATAATATCATTAATAAGAAGAAAATTATTGTGTAAAGCGAACTAATTCCTCCCTGTGATCTCTCCCTACCACATCGCAAATAATTAGCAACCATGTATAAATCACACATTACTGAAACAGAGAATAGTCTACCTAATGACCTTGAGTACCAGGATTTCACAGTTATTTTCATCTTTCGCTACATAATAAGCACTTCATTGAGTCGTCTATATATCATTAAATCTGTATTACGTAGAAGGAAGATACAAGGTTTGACTCATAATTATTGTAATATGTGTAAGATCCGCCATATTTAGACGTTATTCTTTCATTTAGTAGCTGTGAAAGAATTTCTAAATGAAGTGCCAGTTTAGTTGTGTCCACCGTAACAATGTTCCAAACATAAATGAAGTGAATTAAGAACTTCGGCTTCCTTTGGCTATTTATTAATCTGATTAATAATTATTGTTGAGAGAAATGATACTGTTCGATGCTTATATGTTAGTTTTCCTGGTAACATATCAGTGAGGGCAAATAAAGCAATAATAATTGTCAGGAAATAGTTTACCATTTCTAATTGGGCAATCATTTCATTCACCTGCTCCTGTCAGTGAGCATTATTTCTGGCGCTGTAGCTAAGGATGCGTATTTTACAAAACAGTTATATTTTCCTTTACCAATGTGTCAATTGGGACAAAAATTGTATTTCTTGATGGCGCCTGTTGTTGCTGTTCAAAGCTAATTCTAAAGCTGATTTTCAAAGTAGTCAGTCCCTTCTGACTCGGAAAATTGTAAAACACATCCTTCCTGTCACCGGCTAATATTGTGTTAAGATATTCTAAATCTTGAATTATCTGCACACTCTGATCAAATGATACAAAATGTCTGCTTTGGCTGTTTATATCTTCATAAGGTAAGTTCATATTACTGGGATGGTAATCAGAGTACCATAATTTTCAGGAAAATGAGAGTAAAGATGACAAAAAGGACAGTTGAAATTTCTGGGACATATAATGAGGAATGAGGGCTTCGAGAATTTGACATTCTCAAGGCACATTGAATGTAAGGGAAGCAATGAGAAACATTTATATGTCAAAACTTTAAAATGTCATATGCATTTGTATGAATATACCAAAAGTAAAAGTATCTGTCATCACATGAATTTAAAATCTCCACATGGGAAAAATGCGAAATTGAAAATTGTGTAAGGGAATATAAATGTGAAAGAAAATCCTACCCCTAAATTTTAGACTTGCGGAAGGTGATAAACTGATGTTAGGACTGGCTGAACATAAAAGTGAAGTAAAGGCTCATCAGTTTTTTTGGATGAGATTAGAACCTTAAAGGATAGTACATACAAATGAAGCTGTGTATATTTATAAAGGGCTGACTACTTAATGTAGAATGTAACACTAAATATGTACACGTGACTGTTGGATGGACGGACAAAAGTAAGTTCCTAGTAAATGACATAATTACTTTTTACACATTGTTTTTAGAGAATTATTTATCGTAGTGACATAAAAGAGCAAAGCTAAAATTACCAGTTCAAATGTTGTAATAAGGACCTAATATTAGCTGAAATTTTAGCAAATGAAGGTGAACGGAGAACGTATAGAACAAAAGGAGGGAGATATTTATAAGATTAAGTCATGTTGAAATTGTAAACTTTAAAGGAAATCTGCTATTACATCAATGTCTGTCATTACTTATTAAATGACTGCAGTCATTTAAGAAAAAATAAATTTTGAAATTATAAAGATTAATGAAAAACACAAAGAAAACTCAAATCTAAAATGACTATCAACTGGCTTCAATGGAACGGAAACAACTTTTTTGTCCTACTTAAAATATGCAAAATAAACTCATTAAAAGTCAGCAATTATTAAATATTTTAGATAATAATAAGTTATTATGATTTACAAAAAAACAAAAAAACAAAAAAAACGAACATTTAAAATAAAGTTATCCAATTGAAATTATATTTGATTTGATGTCGAGAGAAGATCATCTGAAATGTCTGCTAAGTTTTACACGAAGTTAGCAAATAGCGTCATAAAATATCCTTTCTAGACTTGCATCGATTTTGTTTTGATTTCATTTTTTTGCTGGCTTCATATTTTGTTTAACATTTCACCGTTTAATTGATTTATGTTCCTTGCAGAGATTGATACGACAAGCCATTCTCCACAATGCGATATATAATTAAAGCATATCACAGATTAAAATACAGTAAACAGTCAATTAAATCACATAGTATAATTTAATAATTCTATATTTAATTTTCAAGGATACTAAATCGCTTATGCTAGGACAAAAATGATGGTTCAAAATGATTCTGACTCTTTTCCTCATTCTGTATATTTACAGGTATTATATTGAACCAAAACTCAATTTTATTGCTGCCACCTTTGATAGAGTTCAGAAACGTTTGCGTGCTTTTATGACTTCTTTTCCATTCTGCAATCTATTTTCCATAAACATAACTCTCCAAGACTCTCAGTACTCTATTAATATTTCTATGGCAGATTTTCAGCTCTATTCTTTAGTTTCACCAGTTCAGACCAGTTCAGACCATTACAGCTACGATAACGTCATACCGCTTGTATGGAGTATAGTCCCATCATTTGTTCCGTGTTCCAAAGGTAAGCTGAAAGGCCGCCGTCTCAGAAAGCACTGTCATCTTGTGCAACGGACTCCCACGTGGTAGCTTCACTGTATACAATCTTGACCTCTTCAAGCTAGGGGCCAATCGATATCTAATCCTCATTGCTTATCACCTCATCTTTCAGTCTTATCAAATAATTCATTTGTTGTTACAGTTTTGAGTGAAATACTGTACCTTCAGGTACTCTCTAACCTCGTATCGGGTAAAATTTAGTATAAATATATATAATCGTGTATTTATTCAGTAATGCCTCTTTTATATAGGTTTCACTGAAGACATCTGACAAGATATTGCGATTAAGATTTGTACGTTAAGCATAATGGAGGCGTTAAAAATAAAAACAATTAGCAATACTATCAATTATGAACATGGCCCCAACATGCTGATGTGTTCGAAAATTAACAAAAAACCTATAACATAATATATATATTCAGTTAAAAAAAGATATCATTGATAATGGCTAATTGATAGCAGAAAGCGCAATTTTGACACAATTTATATCTATAAAAGAAATCAATTGTATGAATGTAAGAAAAAATATAATAAAATCAATCGCTGTGCCTTTTCAGTCGTCTTCAATGCAATCTATCTATCTATCTATCTATCTATCTATCTATCTATATTTAAGTGTTAAACCCTTTTTATTATATCTTTACTCTGTCCTGGACATTGAGTTCTACCTGGATTCTATCCTCTTGGGATTTTTTGAAAAAATATATGTATGTGTATGTATATATATTTATATATTTTGCAAATGCGGGTGTATATTTACCACTAATATTATCTTATTTCCGTTCACACACCGATTATATATATATATATATATATATATATATATATATATATATATATATATATATATATATATATATATAGACTGTCCGTCAGTGCTGACGAAGATGCTGCCCTTGCATCTCCGTCTGTCTTCAGGTGGGCTGCCAAATGAGATAACAGTCCGATCCGCAGGTTCTCAGGCACAGGTGGCAGGGAAACATGTCCGGTGCGGAATTGGCAGGTTGAAGATGTCGCTGGCGTTGCCTCCCCTCGAGCGCTCCTCGTATCTCCTCCTCAAATTCCGCCACTCCGGCGACGCAGAGAGACCGCCATCCGATCCGATACCTTGCGAGGTTCTCGAGTTGTGTTGGGTCCATATTGCAGGAGACAAGTGCACGCTTATGATAGTCTCGAATATATATATATATATATTTACTTTTCTTTGAAAATCTTAAATTCATTAGATTATCTGGCTACGAAGTGAAATTATCTTTTAAGTATTAGATTTAATTATTAACGACCATCACTCCAAACCATAACAAGGTACATGCTCACTAATTTCGATCTCTGAGATTAACATATAAAGATAAGTGAATAGAATTTCACTCGGATAACCATTGGGGAAATTTCCCAAGTTGACAAAATCAAATTTGATTTTGATCACAACTACTGTAGCCTTTTGCGCAAATAGATGCCCACTTTATTACAGATATGTTACAGATAGCGTTCATACATCCTAAAAAAAACAATATTATCGAAGATTTCAGGGAGAAGAAAGATATTCGGTCTGGAGTGTTCACAATGTAGTTAAGGTCGCTAACCTTCCATGAAATTTCTTCAGGACCGTGAAATCGAGCCTTCAGCGGGTGACCAGACAAGGGTAACAGCACCAGTATTTTGTCTCCGACATCGAAACTTCTTCGAATAGTGTTTCGATCGTAATTTCTTGTTCTGGGCCGTCCGTTCCTCTCTGTATCTCCTTGGTAATACTAACTGACGTACACTTGACCAATCTTCCTGGGCAGGTGTGTGTGTGGGTCTCCACTTCTGCATTAAGATCTCGTTCTCGACGTAGTATCCCGAGGGTACCTTGTTCAATTCTTCCTCAGGTAACGTTTCTTCGAAAAGGGGGGCGATTTGGCTATCCTCTCTCTGTTCGATTGCCATAGACCTTTCTATGGTGGGCATGACGTCTGTTGTTTCCTTTCGCGGGTTAGGGCTTGTTGTTGTGGTCTGTTCGAGCATAGGGCTCGATCCTCTCTCATGGCCTAAACAAGTTTGGGAGAGGTCAACCACCTCGTTCCCTTTGTCCTCGCTTTCCATTCTGGCACTCGTCTCCTCAGCTCTTTTCCTCGCATTCTCTCGGGTCAACACACATGATGGGAATGTTCCAGGATGCATTTCCTCGATCTTCTCAGTCTCCTCAGAGACGCTCGGTTTTTGCACCACTCTTGGATGGGGTACAACTCTTTCTCCAGCGAGGTCATTTCCCAGTAACATCGATATGCCTTTCATAGGCAGACTATCAACAACTCCGATGACTACAGGTCCACATACTATGTCAGAATCAAGGGAGATCCGGTGAAGCGGGACACTAACAAAATTACTTCCTACCCCTTTTTATAACTACTCGTTCGCCTGTGGCTGTCTCTGATCCGCGTGGCATGTCGTCTTCGACTATCAGAGATTGGGTCGCTCCCGTGTCTATTAGGATTTTAATTTTAACCCTCTTCGTGGGGTCATTCACCGGACATACGGAGCCGTTCGACACAAATGGTTCGTATTCCTCTCTGATTTGATCTTTGATCTTCTTACTGAGATCTTTATGCGACGATATAAACCCTTGTTGTTTATTTGAGACTGCACTTCTGCGTTCGACACTTTTCTTCTCAAAACAATTCGCCGCCATGTGTCCCACCTTCCCACAGTGGTAACACGTTATGTTTTTACCTACTTCCGTCCGTCGGGGGTAAAAGAACGAGAATCAAACCGTTTACTCTTCGGGCTATTCGGTTGATGTGGTTACCTGACTAGCAATTACTCGAGGCCTTGTGCTTCTCCCATATTCAGATGGGTCCTCTGATTCATTCTTGCCTCGCTTATGTGTTAGTGCGTATTCGTCCGCGAGGGTAGCCATCTCGTAGGCTGTGTCGAACTGTCTTTCGTTGAGGAATGTTTTGAGGTTGTCGTGAACGCACCATTTAAATTCTTCAATAAGGATTAACTGTCTTAACTTATCATAATCCGCACCTATTTATTTCGCCGAAATCCATCGGTTGGAATATGTTTCTTTCTGCCTGAAGAACTCTACATATGTTTGGTTTTCGACCATTCTATGATCTCTAAATTTCTGTCTATACGTTTCTGTCCGCAACTGAAAGTGAGGCATACGTTTCTTGTGCTTTACCTTTCAAAGCTGTCTGTAGCAATGTCGGCCAGGCTTCGATGGGCCATTCTAGGTTTAAAGCAGTTTTCTCGAAGTGTTGGGAATATTTATCCACGTCTTCTTCGTTGAATGTAGGCACAAGTCGGATTTGCTTGCTGAGGTCAAAGTTGTTCCGCTCCCTCTCGTGTCGTAATAGTTCTTGTTCTATTTCTCTGATACAAGTTTCCTGACTAATTCTCGCCAGCTTAATCTGGGTCTCAGCTTCGATCTTAAGTTTCTCCAGTTCGATCTGGGTTTCTGAGAGTTGAGGCACTTCTGACACAAGGTTGTCAAGAACGCTCGGGTCGAAAACTTCATTATCGACCATGTCTTCTGAGACCACTCTCACCAACTGCGCCTTTCGCATAGACCGTCTTACGTCCAACTCCAGTTTTAATCCTATCTCTAAAATATGGTCCTTTTTAATCTTTAATAGACCGTCAAACGTCGGAGAGTTTAGAAAAGTATCTATTACAGACATCTCGGTTTATGTGCCTTCCGTAATTCTATGACTGCACTGTTCCTCACTGCGAAGTCTTGTGGAAAAGGAGAAATAATTCCCGGACACGAGCCCCCAATTCTGTTACGCCCGGGGTTTCGTTGGGACTACGATAGCCGGGACGCAACGAGAAAATAAAAAAAAGTAAAGATCCCAAGGTTCGATATAAAAATAAAGAAAAGAACGTTGGGAGGAATTCTCAGTTCGGACGTCGGTAAACGCAGAGAAAATGAACAATATGCAGACACAGAACAACAGAAGACAACACGAGGATATATAATACAAAGATTTTATTTATAGAATACACAGAGTGTGAATGTAAGAAAAAGAAAACTGAATAATACAAGGGATGGGGAGATAAGTTACCAATTAAACAGATACTAATGCGGCGAAATACATATGAATACGGAGATAGCAGATTATAAGATGTGGAAAAACATGCAGAAACTTACATAAGTTTGGAATCGACGTCGATTGACTATAATCGGGGTACAGTTTGTTCAAAGGATATTTACACACTTCTTTGAGAGTAACGGATGGGATTGACAATGTTCTAACATGCATTTTTGACTGGCGACGTCCGATCCGTGTTGATGGCGAGGAGAACACACAGAAAAATCACGGGAGTTTACTTGGGTTAACGATGTTGATCTAGATTCTCGCGTCGGTCCTTTGGTTTTTGATGACATCCAATTCTTCTGGCATCAAAGAACGAAGTCTGGTTCTGGTGACAACTGCTTCTTCTAATGGCAAATAGCTAAGACTGGTTTTTGCTGACGTCCGACTCTTCCGATAGCCAGCAACTATGTGTGGTTGTTGTTACCTCAACACGTGCGAAACGAAAACTGCTATCTGTTGTGTCACGTGTTGGCCCCCCAAAAAGGTATGCGTCATTCACGGACCCTGTTAATATCATCCACAGTTATCTGTCAAACAGCGTTTGTTTTGGCCAGCGACTATGGAACTGGCTAACATCATTCACACCTATCGGTCAAACAGCGGACCAGGTAGGAGATGGGGTAGAAGGAAGGTTCTTTTCCGAGAACTGGCCCTGACTCATCTAGTTATAAAAACAATATATATCTCACAATCTGCACATTCAAGAAATAAAAAGTTAAGATTCATATGTTTCGTCGCAAATACAAAAGGTACTGAAAATATACTTATAAAATCTGAGGTGAGGGTACAAATATGAGGTTAACGTAACAATATATATATATATATATATATATATATATATATATATATATATATATATACACTTATAAGCTGCATGAAAGGAAAAAAACTGTGTTACAAGTAGTGTGTGCTTACCTTGAAAATCAGCTTTAAGAATTAAGGATTTTATCTGAGAGCAAACAGAAATTGAAATTTCAGTAGGAAATATGCAAATAGGTAATAACGATTTTATGAAACATGTTTAGAGAATTTGAAACTCTTGTTTGTTCGTCTTATCTGGAACACAACTAGGAGGAAATCATTATAGCGAAATATAGTTGGATAAAAATAAAGTAACAAACATAGTTCGCTTTATATTTCTTTTTTCTGTAGAGAATCAATGTCTCTCCTTAAAGATTAGATATTTTTTCTTTTTATTCTGAGAAAGCTTTTCCCTTTTTGTCTTCTCTTCTTTAAACTTGCGCTATTTTCATTGCTCCATAAGCGTTCTAGTATTTGCTATCCATGCTGCCTTACTTGGAAGAGGAACTCTTCATACTATCAAAGTGGGGAAGTTGGGAATATCCGCTTCCGGCATATGTGATTACCTATTCGCTATATTATTGTCGTCCTTTTCCCTTGAGAAAAGAAGAGAGAAAAAGGTTAAAAGAGTTAAAATGTACATACCTTAAGGGATAATAAAAATCATTCTATCTATTCAAATATATCTGTATCAACATTGGCGGAATCTTTTTTTGCGCTTTCGTATTACATAGCCTCAATCATCTGCTATCTCTTTCCAGGTATGTCTTTATCTGAATGTCAGTTTTCTTGTGTTTGAGGTTGATGTAGTGTTTGCCTATCTCTTACGAAGGATTTTATGCCAATCTAATTTGTCGTAGATGACTTTATTTTCCAATGAGTTCTATGACTAATGTTAAGTATTCGCTTTCATTCGTAAGACTTTAAATATTGTCACTTTTTCAGAGTCTTTATCCGTTTGTACTTTTCCACATATTGTCTAAGCGTATCTATCTATCTATCTATCTATCTATCTATCTATCTATCTATCTTACTTGCTCGCATACAAAAACATGCACATATACATGCATATGCACACACTTTACATTCTGTCTCTTCATTTCCATCTTTGCATTAATTTATTTATTTCCCCAAATATAAGTAGATTTTATACATTTTTTTTATACGTCTTTGTTGCTTGGTACCGGCTTATGAGGTCTTTGATATTCAATTTCATGTGATCAGAAAAATGTGGAACACTTGTTATATTGGATCAGAAAAAATGTTCGTAGCGTTTTAAGTGACGTTCAATGAGAATTTTTAGTTATTTGTGCATTTTATTCCACAACCTTAAACCATTTTTGGGACAGCTTCAAACCAGTTCTAAGTAGTTTTTACAGATTTCCAGAGAACTAAATCTATTTCCATTAACAGAAACATGACGGAATCGAAGTAAGTGGTGCAAGATCAGGTGCAAGATCAGGTGAGTACAGCAGGTGAAATAGAACATGACAGGAAGTCTGTAATAATGTGTCTGCGAAACGATGACGTCTAGCATTGGCCTAATGGAACGCATGGAATGCGCTCCATTTAATATTTCAATGAAATCGCAAAACACTCAAATATCACAGATGTTCACGTTGTTGGATATCGGTTGAAGAAAGAACTTTGTCTTTACGTCCGCAGCATCGGTGTGTGAATGGAAATCGGAATTGGTGATAGCATAAACAGGAAATGCATCCGGTGGCTAAAATAAACAGGGAGCACAGTTGTCCTGAGCCTAGAATAATCAGGACGCGCAGGTCTCCTGAGCGGAAGGAATTGCATGCTTGCGTGGGCGCATGCCGAAAGAGGCGTGGCCACACAAAATTGTGTAGGCGACATACCGGAAGAAGGCGTAGCCAACTGATTTTGCGTAGGTGACCAAATGTCTTGATCTGGACAGAGAGGCTGGCTAGTGATTCAGCGAAGATTTGTCAATTCCTGTGTGCGCAATCCTAACCTCTGTGATTCTACCTCACTTTCCCACACCGAATACTTCCAAATTTGAATCCCAGCGAAGCCCCGAACCCCGGGCGGTACTCCTGCTCAAGGTGCCATCTCTAAAAGGGTACTTATCTTTTACTCTGTTTATACAACCTTTTTGTTTCTTTCCATTAGTTTTAATGTGTGTTATATTTATGGGATGAAGTGCTCAATATCAGAGATAGAGCGTATGTAAATATAAATATAAAAGTGAACATTGAAGTCAATTCTCAGAGGCGACAGGCTGTTTTATGCTGGACGCAATCGTGAGGCCGCCTGACGATTGCGTCAGCATGAAACAGCCTGTCGGCAATGTTGATTCAATGTTCACTTATATATATATATATATATATATATATATATATATATATATATATATACACCATTTCCCACCATATTCACTTGTAATATAAAACCATTTAAAATTTACACTACACATACCAATCACGTAGAAAAGCGTGTTGAAATATCACCTTTTACGTTATGTATATATGCCATAATTTTGAGTTACGTATGAAACGAATTTTGTTCCGCCCCACTATATTCTGCATCTGGAAGGTAATATAAGAAGCGACTGATTGGGATTTGATGTGTTCGTCTGGAAACTGAAAGATCATAAAATCAGGTTAAATGCGCGATAGTTTTACTTGAGTGATGCCTTCAAATAAAAATCGAAATATGTCACAATGCAACTTAATAAATTCAAAGAAATGTCGCTTCGCTCAAAATTAAAACCTTTTAATAATTTACACACAAAAAGTGAGATTTCTATGAATTCGATATTGATGCCATAGAAACATAGAGATTGACGTGTGAAATGCAATTGAATGAATCTTTTACAGTTACTCGGCATGAAAGGAAGAAAAAAACCCGGATGATAGAAACGAATGTTTTACTGTTGTTATTCTCAATCTCACTCTCTCACTCTCTCTCTCTCTCTCTCTCTCTCTCTCTCTCTCTCTCTCTCTCTCTAAAATCGTGAATTACTTTTGACAAGTAACCTGTCTCTGTTTCCCAACAGGAAGTTTAATTTTGATTTTGCGTTCATCAGCGGACAAAACCTTTTTAAAAGGTCGCATTTTATTTGCCTTGTTGTTATTCACAAATAGCCTTGTGATCATTTTGGAAATTTGATTTAACGTTCTGATAACAGTGATCTACTTCTATTATCTTTGTGTATGTACTTTCGGACTTAGGTGAGAGTATTTTAAACTCAACTGATAGAAATGAAATCACAGTTCTGATCAATTACTCCATAACACATATATTTATATTATCCTTATCAACCCGTTTTTTACTTGATCGCTTTCTTGTTCATAACAAAGTTCGTTTGCCAATCGAAGCGTTTTTAGTTTTCCTTTTCGCCTGTAATCTACGTCTGAATTTATTGAGGTGATGTAAAAGAAGTTTTTATACACTTCAATTTCGATTGTCGTGATCATCTGACAATCTGTCATACATAAAGCCACAGACAATCTCTTTTTTTGCAGCTTATCTTTGATTGATATTTGTTTGACTTAAGATGCCATAAATTGATTTAAAAAAAAATTGATGGCGTTAAATTATCTTTCTAAGCTCTCTTGACTTTTCAACCTTTTTCTGTATCGGTGATTGTGCCAAACATTGTCTTTTAATTCGCTCTATTTCTCTCTCTCTCTCTCTCGTGCGCGCCCGCCCGCACAAACACACAAAAATATATATATATATATATATATATATATATATATATATATATATATATATATATATATAGTCTTAACAGATAATTAAGTTAACATCGTGAGAATTAAGTTTATTTTATAAAATATTACTTTAGTAATATATTTTGATAAGCACCAATTATTTCTATTACCACCAACGACGGTTTTTATGCAAAAAAGGAGTAACCTCCATTGAGATTTTGCGTGTTTTTGTGAATTCAAACTGTTTTAAAAATTATTAAAATAATTTTTTAAAAACTTTTCGTCTTTCGGAAATTAAGACATTGATATAAATTATAAATAATTTATTTAAATATTATTTTTCAACAATAATAAAATGAACAAGTCTTAATATACAATTTTAAATCAGCACTAAGAGAACGCATGAAATGAAGAGTCGTTCTATCGACGTGGGATATTATGTATATTCATTAGTATATAGTTAATAGCTCTGTTATATAACGCTGAGTACTATTTTTATAACACACGAGAAAAATATATATGTACGTGTAAGTAGCGATTTTCCAAGCGTAGCTTAGATGTGGCACAAGGCCGAAAGTATCGAACTCACTAATCATTATGTACGTGTAAGTATATGTGCTTAGACGTATGTTTTTATCATACACGTATCCACATTTAACTCCTTTCTATTTGAGCAGTATTAAAGTTCGATTTTAAAACTATATCCTAATGGTCACCGGAATATGGAGATAATTAACGTGGGCTATTCCACTAAAACCATCATGGTCCCCGGTAATAAACAATGCAAACTGACCTTATATACAAAAAAAAAAAAAAAGAAGAAAAACGAGAGCGTTATAAAAAGGATAAGATGGAAGCTATTCTTCTCTAAACTGATACAAGAAAACTTACAAAAATATAATAAAGAAACTCATGGCTTTTAGTCCCCCCAAAACTCTCCATGCAACAAACTAATATCGGAATTCGAAAAAGAATTATTCTTAATGATCAATAATATTAAATTTAATAACCACACTAGCGACCTAGTATATAAAATGGGGGTCAAGCTTTTAACGAGGGAAATTATGTATATTCATTAATATATACTTAATTGCTCTGTTATGTAACGTTGAGCACCGTTTTTATAACACCTAATATATATATATATATATATATATATATGTACGTGCAAGTATACATGTGAGTATACATGTTTTCATAATACCCATATATATATATATATATATATATATAAATGAACATAGACAGTTTGGTTCATGCTAGATGCAATCGTCAGCCTTGACGATTGCATCTAGTATGAAACAGACTGTCGCCTCTAAGTGCTGACTCCTATGTTCACCTTTATATTTACACACGCTCTATCTCTGATATTGAGCACTTTAACCCATAAATATATCACATCTTAACACTATATATATATATATATATATATATATATATATATATATATATATATATATATATATATATATACACCGAGGTGTTATCAAGTACCTGCAGAAAAAGGGTTTAGCACCAAAGAAATTCATACTGGCATGGTTTCTAGATAGTACTTCTGCTTTAGTGAAAGTGCGTAACTGAATTTAGGAGGGGAAGGAATAGTCTTGAGGATGGCCCAAGGTTTGGACGTCCTGCAACTGCCACTACCGACAAAACAATTGATCGTGTTCACCAAAAGACGATGAATGACAACCGACTGACTATAAATCAAATGGCCAATGCTATTAGCATGTCCCTTGAGTAGCTTGAGATTATTCCGCACAATGAATTAGCATGATGAAAGTTTATGCTCGGTGGGTGCCACGTCTTCTGACACCTGATTAATAGCACACCAGGCTGATCACGAGGAAATCTGACCTTCTTTGAAGCAGACCCATTTGGTTTCCTTGAACGTTTCCAACGAAGGATGAATGTTGTGTCCATCATTTTGAGCGAGAGACAAAGAAGCACTCCATCTATTGCAAAGTAGAGCAAAGTTGTTTCATTTGCAGGGAATGTGATGTTCTCTACTCAAAAGGGTCTCGCTGTCAATGGAAAGTACTGTGCCATCTTGCTTAGGCAGTTAAAAAAGGCTAGCATGACGAAGCACCCAGGCAAACTGATATAAGGAGTATTGTTTCATCAGGAGAATGCTCCAGCACACAAGTCACTGGTTTCAATGGTTGGTCTCTCTCGCTGTTCTTCTGATCTGGCTTCATGGGACTAACATCCTTTTTCCAACATGGAAAAAAAAACTTGGCTGAGAACCACTATCGCTCTGATGATGATGTCATATCTGCTACTGATTACTTTTTTGAGCAACAGGTTGACGGCATAAATGGGATCCAAGCATTGCAACACTGCTGAAAGAAATGTGTGGACCTCAAGGAGGACTATGTTGAAAAATAAATCTCATTTGGTCACGTTCCATGAGAGAATTTAGGTCAGCCTATGAACATTTCAACCGACCCTCGTCTATTCTGATAGATGCATATATCTATGTACCCAGTGGACACATTAATATATCTTGGCATCAGTGGAAACGTATTCCATAAAACCCAAAATATGTTTTTTTTTATTTTCCACCTGTAGTTTCTATATCATTATATGAAGTAAGGCGTCATATCAAAGGCTTCAACATAAAATTACAGATTAATTTAAGTTAATGACATATATCTCTCTTCGTTTTAGATGTCATAAGCCAAAAAAGAATTTCTTTTATCTGTTCACTGTGCAACACTTAAAAAAGTACAGAACATCTGTGGTCATTTTTATATTCACAAGGGCATGAAAAATCCATGTCTGGTCTTCTTTTTGTTGAATTAGGTATAGTTTTTTGCAAAATTGTCACTTTCAAGAATCTCGGCAAAAATGTTAAAAATAAATTTCTTACAAAATTATGCTTACATATTTTGTATATGTTATTATGTGCTTATATTTAACCGTGTTTATCACTTAATACGTTATGCCTTAAAACCTGTATTTAATATATTTTATATTTCTTTATACTTTTTCTATAGGTTTCGAAAATGACGTCAAGACAGTGCAAAAATGATCCAAACAAATTCTGCTACATATGTCGCGAATTAACATTTGCTAAAGAAAAGCGCAGAATTACAAATCATATCAAGAAACTGTACAAGGCGTACTTTCATTGTAACATAGGAGACCAAAACAAGCCATGGGCTCCTCATGTCTGTTGCCTTACATGTGTGAAGACACTGAGTACATGGTTTGCAAGAAAAAATGTTCACATGAAGTTTGGTGTGCTAATGATTTGGCGTGAGCAGAAAGATCATTCTAATGATTGCTATTTCTGTCAGCAAGACTATACGGGCTGTACTACGGCAAAGAAAAATAAACACATTGTTTACCCAAATTTGTAATCAGCAATGCGCCCAGTTGAGCACTCAAAAGATTTGCCTGTGCCAAAACCCCCAGATCAAGAAATGTGGAATTCAAGCAGTGGAGCTGAACATTCCAGCGATGAAACAGTAGAACTTAATGGTCTATAAAGCATGAATAAACCAATACTATTTTCTCAAGAGGCTCTAAATGACTTATGTAGAGATCTCTATTTAACCAAAGACAAAAGTGAGCTTCTAGCATCAAGGCTTAAAGAACGTATTCTTCTTGGAAAAGGAGTGAAGATAACATTGTACAGAAAACGTTCACAAAAACTGCATGTATTATTTACCATGAAAGATGACTTATGCTTCTGTAATAACGTCGCTAAACTTTTTGAACAACTAGGAATACCATATGATAACACCAACTGGTGACATTTCTTAGATGCATCCAAAGAAAGCATCAAAGCTGTTTTGCTACACAAAGACAACACTCTGCCATCTGTTTCCATAGCTTACAGCGCAACCATAAAAGAATCATATGAAAATTTAAAAACAATTCTATCGAGCGTACAATATAATAACCATAAATGACATATTTGTGCAGATTTCAAGATTTTAGCCATGCTTACAGGCATTCACAAGCCTGGCTATACTAAATTTTGCTTATGGGACTCCAGAGCAAGAACTGAACATTATGTACGCAAGCATTTGCCTGTCCGAGATGAAATTGAACAAGGGAAATATGATATAATATGCAAAGTGATAAAATCCATTTACCACCTTTGCATATTAAACTTAGTTTGTTTAAACAATTTGTGAAAGCCCTGGACAAAGATTCCCTCGTATTTGCATATCTTGCAGAAAAGTTCCCTTCCCTAAGTCAAGCTAAAATAAAAGAAGATATCTTCATAGGTCCTCAAATTCGAAAAATTGTACTTGATGAATCTTTCAACACACATTTCAAGAAAAAAGAAAAAAATGCCTTTGAGTCATTCAAGAAAGTTTGTGATAAGTTCCTTGGAAAATATCGTTTAGAAGACTATGTGCAAGTTATAAATGATCTAATACGTCATTATCATGATATGGGGTGTAACATGTCCCTTAAAGTTCATGTACTCCACTCTCATTTGGACTTCTTTGAGGTAAATCTTGGTGATGCGAGTGATGAACATGGCGAGAGATTCCATCAGGATATTTCAGTGATGGAGAAACGTTTTAAAGGAAAATGGAACCCTGGCGTGTTGGCAGACTACAGCTGGAATAGAAAAAGAGAGGATGACACTATACACAAGAGGGTTAAGAGGACAAATGTTGAATAAACTGAAAGTTCTTTGTTTTTTATTCATAACCAATAATCATAAATTATTATTTAAAGTACATGAAAAAGGTGCCTAATCTAAGGGAAAAAAGGTCAGATTTAGTATCAATATAATTTTCTAACACATAAACAGGTCTTATGTGGCATGTACTTTTTTTTTTTTAAGCATTACACAATGCTTAAAAAAAAAAAGCAGGGAAGGATCTCTATGGTGGTTAATGGAGAGTAGTTTAGTTTTTGTGGCGTTAAAGTTGCCAATTATTGCCCCAGTTAACAACCGATTGGAGATCCATTTCAAGACGCAAGGCCAGGTTAGTTTTGTCGCCGACACTAGATTTGTTTTTGAGTCAGGAGTAAATTGTAGTGTCGTCCGCGTAGATGCCAACTTGGGAATCTATGGCGTCAGGAAGGTCGTTGAGGAAAATAAGGAATAGAGTGGGGCCGAGGATGGAGCCTTGAAAAACACCTGCGTTCGTGGGATAGGAACTGGAGGAGAATCCGTTGAGAACGACCTTCAATTCTCGGTTTGACAGGAATGATTGTATTAGATCAAACAGTCGACCAGTAATACCATAACCCTGGAGCTTACGAAGATGGCCGGCATGCCAAACCCCATCAAACGCTTTAGAGATGTCTAGGGCCACGGCACGAGCCTCACCGTTATTTTGAAGGGCTTGCTAGACAGTTTCAGTGATGGCCGTAAGCACATCAGCTGTAGATCGGGCAAAGCAGATCATGGGATGTAAGGTGGTTAACCACTTCGGCATTAATTAGGGCTTCAAAGACTTTGCCGAAGAGGGGTAGGAGACTAATAGGACGGTAATTAGAGAGGTCAGAGTGGTCTCCAGAGTTCTTAAAGACAGGAACAATGGATGAGGACTTCCAGCAGTCAGGAAAACAGGATTCCTTGAGGCAGTAATTACAGTTTAGAGAGGGCGGGCGCTAACTCAGGCGCGCATTTCTTCAAGACAATGACTGGTATGCTATCTCCACCACTGGCCTTGTGGGGGTCTAAATTGGATATAATGCCCAGTACCAATGACGGGGTTATGTGTAAGCCGCTCAATAGGGCCTCAGTTCTTAGAGGGAAGTCTGGTATGAGTCCACCGGTAGAGTCGAGCGTTGAATTAAATGAGAATTTCCGAGCAAAGCATTCAGCCTTGTCGGTAGAGGAGGTCAAGACCTCGAAGTGGTTGAATAAAGGAGGTATGGAGGGTTTTCTATTGTTCAGGACACTCTTGCAGAGCCGCCAATAATCTTTGGAGCCAAATTTGCGAGATGCAATACGCTCCTTCATCAGAGCAGCAAATATTGACTTCGTTGAGGACACGCTTACACTCGTTACGGGCGGAGGCAAAGAGACGTCTATTGCAGTCCGACATGTCGCTACGAAATATGTGAAAGAAGTGATTCCTATGGGCAATGGCGGCTGAGCAAGCAGCGGAGAACCAAGGGGAGGAGTGCGACTTGACCTTAAATTTCCTTGAGGGGATGAAAGCGTCGATTCCAGCTTTAACCCAGGATGAGACCTCAGAAGCACATTCTTGGACAGGGAGTGTAAAGACAATATCCCAGGGGACATCGCGGAGGAAGTCACGGAACGAGCCCCAATCCGCTCGTTGATAGTAGAACGAGGTTCTAGTGATGGGAGGTTCTTTGCGGGGTGTGGAGTTGAAGGAAATGTTGACAGATACCACGGCATGATCTGAGTTACCAAGAGGGCAGAGCTGTGTGGCACTACAAGATTCGGGGATGGAGGTAAAACACAGATCGAGAAGGGAGGCCTTACCTGCCAGGTTGAGGGCAAAACGCGTGGGGAAGTCAACTATCTGCGTGAGGGATTGAGAAATTGAGAAGTTAAATGTTTGAATGCCAGTCCGGTCAGTAGTAGCATTCTCGAGCCACTTGGCATGATGGGCGTTAAAGTCACCAAACACGAATATGTGAGCAAACGGGTGGAGTGAGAGGGCCTTATCTATGCTGTCAGATATGCTATCGAGTATCTCACAGTCTTGAGAGGATGGAGAGCGATAGAGGAAGAAGAGATAGCTTACGGCATTGAGGAGAGATAGTCGGAGACACATGTACGAATGGTCTGGCGATTCGAGAGACAACTCTCTGGCCAGGGGGAGGTGGTCCTTGACATAGACACCAAGGCCGTGCATGTGGGTTAGAGAGTCTTTCCTGAGGAGAGGAAGGTAGCTGGGGATCGAGAGATCAGAGGAGGGAATAGACGAGACAAGGTTTGTCTCACACAGAGCCAGTATATCCGGGCAGTTTGCAGTGAGGAAAGATTCCATACTGCTGAAATTTGTTCTAATGCCACGGATGTTGAAGAACGAAATGTTGAGGGGTTTAGGTGATTTTTGAGGGTCTGGTTTAGGTTTACTTTTTTGGTTCATTTGAGTCGTCATGTGGAGTAATTGTCGGAAGATGAGAAGGCCTGAAGTAATAGAAGCAGATGGTTATCAACCGCAACATGAGCAGAGAGGAGTTGGCACAGCCTGCATCATAATGTGGCCTCAGGGTTGCCCACCGGAGGTGACTGCAGGGACACCGTTCCATGCGCGTCATGGCACAACAAACAGCCTGGTATTATACAACGTTGATCAGAGCGGCCGCTCAAGACGCTACGCAAAAGTTAGGGCTCCTAATTACCAGTCGGAAACAACAACCAGTACTAACGTGGAACATCCACTGGAGACCATCAGAATGCATGCGGACTATCCATATCCCCCACTGCCACAAGTGAGCTAGCATTTATGCCATATCCGCAAAAAGGTGGATAATCATTTTTTTCATTTCTCTCTTCAGAATAGAACAATGGGACTTACACTAAGTTAAAACTTAGTGTTCTGTAAGGATAAAATACTAATAAATCAATCCTATCCCACTGAACACACACCTAGTGTCAGCCTGGGCACTGTCAACTACTTCCCCGCCCTTATCCCTCTGTTTGTCTTTTGTCGTTGTTGTATGTGTTATATGTAATAGGAGTAGGTAGACCCTCCTACCGCCCGGTCAACACTCCTCCCTCTTCCCCTGGACATGAGCAGAGGCTCAAATTGTTTCCTGTCTAAGAAGGGGTTCCCGGTACTCTCTCTCTCCCCCCACCTCGAAAAAAGGGAAAAATGTCTCTTCATCAGGCGTTAGTATGTCTTCAGTATTCTTATGGTCCAGTGGACTTGTCTTTTGCTAGATAAAAAAAATTTTGATTTTACGTGGAATTTTTAAAGCCGTTCTTCTCTCCACGTGGTTTAAATATTTTATTAAAGCAAATTTTCCCAAGCCCACTGCTGGTGACGGGTAGGAATGGTCGCTGACCACTCCCCTCCTCAACACTGCGTTATCTGTAACCTGACGCTTGGGCACTGAGATATAGCTGGCTGTACAATCACTGGCGTAACTTGAAATTTGTTGCACAGTGTTATCAACTACCGTATATTTACAGGATGTTGCAGTAAAATCCGACACTTGACAAAAAGAAAACGAAATAAGCAATAAAAAAAGTTGTATATTCAGAGAGCCGACAGTTTACTTAGCAACAGTTAGAAGTACATACTAAATTATTTTTCAATGTAACCGCCGCTAGCGACGACAGCCATCTCAAGGCGGGCGCGAGATGAATCACACGCTTTGTCGTGTTGGCCTTGTGTGGAGGAGCGGAGTCCTGCTGGAAGACGTAGGGGCGTCCGGCGGCGATCTTGTCCATCCAGGGCTTCACCACTCTCCTCAGCCCCTCCTGGTAGATACCGGCGGAGAATCTCAGGCCCTTTTGAAAGAAAAACGGAGGCATGATGTCAGCCTTGCTGCACACAAGGCCAAGACGAACCAGGCTTGGCTGCTCAACAATGTTCTTCACCACTGGTCGCCGGACTTGTGACCGCCCCTCCTCATCTGACTGCAACCCCCCTTGACTATTTCTTCTGGGGCGTGATCGAGGCCAAGACCAAGAAGCACGTCCACAACACGCCGCTATAGACATGGTCGACAATTCCTGTGACTCATTTCGCGCCCGCCTTGAGATGGTCGTCGCCGGCGGCGGCGGTGGCGGCGGCGGTTACATTGAAAGATAATGTAGTATGTAACTCTAAATGTTGCTAAATAAACTGTCGGGTCCCTGCATATACATCTTTTTGTTTATTGCCTATTTGTCAAGTGTCGGATTTTGTTGTAAAACCCTTTATACAGCTATCCAACATTAACTTTTATAAATATCAAAATAGAGAAGTAGTGTAGTGAACGTTCATGTATGCCCACTATATTGGCCTTTTGCCTGACAAAATTAACATCGCTTAATATGGACGCAGATTGTAAAGAGAGGTAAAAACGGTTGGGCGGCGGCACATTCGACAATGTGTACAAGGAACACTATTGGAAAATTCGTAAACTTAAGGAATCAGCACATATGCTAGGCCACAAAAATGTTCTGAGCCGACCAAGCATAGAAATAAATACAATATGGGAACCAGTAATAAGGAGTGCCAGAGAAAAGTAATAATAACAACAAAGTTGCAATATGAGCTCTGGTAAAAACATGAATTGATAACAGGAAAATTGCAATATAAGCACTGGTAAAAATGGTTGCTGAAGACATTAGGTTTATAATACCCAGAAATTTATACCCAGATGTCCTCAAGAACACATGGCACAGTGGATAAAGGCGTTGGTTAGATCAATACCCGATTAAGGCAGTGGAGAACTTTCAGAGGGAAAATTAACAGGAGATAACTGATAAGTGACATCCATCAAACATGGCACGTGGAACTAGAACAGTCTACCTCAGTGAGCGAAATAAAGTTCGATAATCCGACAATATTGATAATATATAGTCGATATATATATATATATATATATATATATATATATATATATATATATATATATGAACTGTCGCCACTAAGTATTAACTTCAATGTTCACTTTTATATTACAGAGGCTCTATCTCTGATATTGAGCACTTTATCCCATGAATATATCACACCTTAAGAATATATTTCTTCATATAAGCTTTTTATTTAATTTTTCTTGTGTTCGAACAAATGTTTTCTTTTCTGGACACAGAATTTTCTGTAATTCCGAGCGTTTTCGGTTATACTTTTAGCCATTATCAAGGATGACTTTATTTTTGCTTTTTAACTGTGTGTATGGGTTGCGTGTGTGTCTCTGTACTTATAGGGATGTTCTTTTAATTTTCCGAACACAGTTAACACATTGTGGCTGTGTTTGTATCTAATGTTATTGAGTGTTGGCTTTTTCTTTTTTATTATTAAATATGTTATTATGTTTGTATGTTGACTAGTATGTTTCGAATGGAGTCTGGTAAGTTTGTGTGTTTGTTTAAATGGACTTTAATGGAGTTGTGATCGCATAGGTGTAACGTAAGGCTTCTGGATAGGCATGTAGTACTGTAGATGAAGGGTATATGTAATTATTTATGAATAGGTTTTGACCTTTTTCTGATGGAATACAAAGGGAAGGAGGATTGCGTGTCCTAGCTGCAAAGGTCTGGACTGGTGTAACCAGGGAATTCAGCTAGTCAGAACTCATTCCCTGGAAATAGCAATAGAGTAGCGATCGGAAACGTTTCGTCAGTGGGAAAGGGGTGGCAAGGTGGGAAATAATTCATCACTCACAAGGCCGCATATTCGCTTTTGAACTCTCACTTCACAATATTATGCTTTAGATAAAGTCTCGATGTTTTCATGGAGGTAGGCAGAGGAGAAAGTTTCTATGGTTATCATAGAGTATATAGCCGGTTATTATATCTCAAATAACCTATGCAGACGAATGGGCTCTGATAATCTGTTTCCTACCACATTAGATGCTAGGATGTACAACAAATTGCGCATACATCCCACAAGGGTTATAGAATAAACGTAAATGAAAATTATATATAGACACGTTTATAATTTGATATTTTTATACATATAAATATTATAATGTAATTCATTCTTCTACCATGGAGAATGTCTTCAGGACTACTATTGGCTAATCAATGGAAAAAGTTTGCAAGACACAAACATGAAGCGGCCAGGGAAGTCTGCGAGAAAGTTTTCTCTTTGGCAACTTGAACATTGCAGTTCGAGATTACTTTTCAAAAGTTTCAACATGACGGATTAATGCTTTTGATGTGTGCGAGAAGCGAGTCTAAAAGGAAACCAGATCAATTGGATCACACACACACACACACACACACACACACACACACACACACACACACACACACACACACACACTCACGCACAATGAAATATGTACAGAATCACATATGCATAACTGCCACCTTCCAATTCGAAGAGTTGAAGAAGAAAAGAATGTGAAAACTGGAGACAGAAAGGTAAAGCGGGTGATTCGTTGCTTTAGATCATGTCAGACGCTGCGTTTCCGTCTTCTGGTGTTCCTGTCAGCCCAAGATTCCTTGTGCAGACACGCATAGAAAGAAAGGGAGAGACGGGGTGCAAATTTAAAGAAGAAAGGAATGTATAGTATACAAATTGTACGGACATATACAGAAATCTATTCACACATATATTTCTCAATATTTATACATATCCTAGCGTCTCATATCCACTATATAATGCGAATCTATACACAGGTAGATAGATAGATAGATAGATAGATATACATATAGAGAGAGAGAGAGAGAGAGAAAGCGAGAAAGAGAAAGAAAGAAAAAAGAGAGGAGTGTACAGGGATCAACATTACATGGGGACTGTCATTTTCAGTGTGGGTCTAAATTTCGCATTGAAGCCCAAAACTGACAGTCGCCATGTATTATAGCTTTCTTTGTCTACACTGTCTACATCTGTATTCACTAAACGCACTGTACACACACACACACACACACACACACACACACACACACACACACACACATATATATATATAGATAGATATATAGATAGATAGTTATTGATTTAAGCACAGTTATATTTATTAAATTCTTATTAATATTTAAAAAGTTCAGTAGAAATATTCAATATTTTAAAACCCTAAATTGTTAATGAATATGAAATCGGAAATAAAATCGGAATGCGCATATGCCAAGGACCATTTTGGGCACCTTTTTTATGATTCAAACATATATATATAATTATACATACATATATATATATATATATATATAGATATTATAAATTATAATTAAGAAAAAAATGTTATTTGGGAGATATGGTCTTCCCCTTTCTCACCTTTACTAGAAATCAGTTTTCAAAACCATTAAAAATTAATATTTCTAGTCGAAACAGAATGAAATACAATGGCAATTACTGGAATTTAAAAATGGCATTGCATAATCTTTCTACAAGATTTAACAGTGTATCGGAGTAAAATAATCGTATAAGTGTTTAAAATGAAAATAGCATACGCACACAACTAGCATTCTCAGTTTCTCAGAAAAATTCTCAACATACATATATATATATATATATATATATATATATATATATATATATATATATATATATATATATATATATATATATATATATATATATAATGTAAAACTAGATCTAACTCCCACAAAAATGTGATCGAATACGTCACAAAACTCACTGAATCCAGGTTGTCCAGGTAAAAATATTTTTGATGAAAAAAATCAAGTATATGAAAGAGCGTTAATAGAAGAGGGACAGAAAAAAAGGACTAGAATTTAAACCAAACATCCCAACCTATGAGGAATATGAAAAGAAAAAAATATATAGTTTGGTCTACCCACCCCCATTTCAATCTAAGTGTGAAAATAAATATTGGAAAAAAGGTTTTTAAACTGATTTATACACACTTACGCAAAACTTCTGAGTTGCAAAAAGTTTTCAACAGAAGTACGGAGAAAATAAGTTATTGTTGAAAAATAAAATTAAAAAGCAGAATATTTAGGGCTTTTTATGAAGATAGCGTGCAGAATAATTCTATAACAGATCACATGTGTAACTGTTAAAACAAGAGTATGTGCCCACTAAATGGAGCGTGTATAACTGAAGGATTAGTTTACAAGGCAGACGTAGAAGATGAGGAGGACCAGAATAACGTATATTTCGGATGCACTGAAAGCAGCTTCAAGAAAAGATTTTACAACCATCGATCATCATTTAGGCTGGAATTTAGAAGCATTGTAAAAAAACTGGCTACCCATGTGTGGTTGCTAAAAGAGAAATATGGCAAAACCCCAAATGTATATTGGAGTATTTTTAAGAATGCTAAGCCAAATAGCATTGGTAATATCGTGTGTAGATTGTGCCAGAAAGAAAAGCTGGCTATTATGTCGTATCCAGGGCCAGATAACCTACTAAATAATAGGTCTTAGATTATGGCAGCTTGAAAAACATGCAAAGAAGTATTTATTAGAAAAATATGAACCAAAGCTATATATAGTTTTTTATTTTCTTCCTTCTTCCTTCTTTTCCCCCTCTTTCCTCCGACATCTTTTCTCTGCCCTAATTTTAATTTTTTGTTCTCATTACGTTTCTGTGAGTATAAATAATGTCTAGTAAAGCAATTGACTTTTCACGGTCTGAAAAGAAACCATTTTTCACTGGAAACCGCGGTAGCAGAATAGGTTAGTGTATTATTATATTAAATATATCTGTACTTTCGATTTCTTGAACAGTGCATTGAGAACTTTTTTTTAATATAACCGTTTCCCAGATAAAATATACTTTATTGTTTGTAAAAACAGTTTTATTGCATATATATATATATATATATATATATATATATATATATATATATGTATATAAACAAGATAAATATAATTTGATATATTCAGTATATAAATGTCTATCGAAACATGCATCACAGAGTGATCACATTTAACACACCTACTAAAATTTTCAACAAGGGTTAAAATGTGTGGAAATTAAAGTTTACTGAACTTATATTTTATCTTCACGTTCTTTGTCTTTTAAAATTATACTGAATGAAACTGAATGTTTTATTTCTTTACGTATTGAGATAAAAAATTTGTGTTATTTTTTAAATGACTGTATTCTTTGGTCTCTTACATTCGGCTTATTTGTTTTCTGAAATTATTTTCTCCTTTTTGTTCGAAAATTCCGAATAAGTTAAATATTAATTACTCTGCCATATAGAACTGTTATAAGTCTGCAAACATACATGTAAATATGTATTAATAAATCATGACACATTTGGTAAAATTTTGAATTGATTTGAACAAATAAAATTTCTTCGAAATACTAAGTCAAATTAAAGAGACGGTAAAGAATTCGTGATATTGGTAAAGAAAGTGGAAGACGGAAATGAAGACCACATTTTATCCCCACCCAACGCACATACTTTGAAATATGTTTATTTCGGAGTGATAGTTCATAACCCAAAATTTAGAGTGACAGGAAAGAAAGAGTTTCCTTCCGCCGGAGACCGTTTATATATCCCCATAAAATAAAAAAGAGAATGTAGGTATGCATATATGTGAGGGGGTTCGCGATGACGGCGGACATACGTAAAAGAAAGCACTTGTTTACACTAGAAACTGTGAATTTGTACGTTATTTCCTAGTCTTTGGTTTTGTGAATGCGTTTGTGTGTGTTGTGTGGGGGGAAATGGGTGTTTGTACCTATAAAGAGAGAAAATCAGGTAAGAAAGTGAAAAACTTCATAAAATTTTCAGTTGGACAGATCAAACGCCGATATATTGTTTATGTGAAACCTTTTAGGCCAAAGGTAACATACTCCGATTGACCGTTGTTCGGATCCAGGTTAGAATAAAGGATTACTAAATTAGCTTCGAACTCACTCATGACCTCTGTGAGACTATCTTGGTAAATATGATTCTATGCTAGTTTACTATAACTTAGTTTAGCTCAAGGCAGTCGTAGTGAGACATCTGGTGAACATCGGAGTCATCAGCAATGATTTAAAAATTGCCATTGTTTTAAGATAAGGTTAACTAAAGATGAATTTGATACCCTACCCCCGCAACCCTCCCCTAAAAAAACAGACAAATCATTGAGAAAAATGGTAGAAAGGGAGAGAACGAAAGAGTCAATGAGAGATAAGAAGCTTATGAGAGAAAGGAGAGATAGATAAAGAGATACATAAGAGACGGAATCGAGATGAAGGAAGAGAGATGACGGCAGTAGGAGTAATGAAAGAAAGAAGCGGGCTGTAGATAGAAAGAGATAGCTAGATAGATAGATAGATAGAGAGAGAGAGAGAGTGTGTGTGTGTGTATGTGTGTGAGAGAGAGCGAGAGAGAGAGAGATGGGGGAATAACGCTGAGTTCGACAGCAAGGTCTGCAGAATTAAAGATTAAAGCATGTGCGGTTGGGTACATTTTGATAGAAAGATGAAGAAAAAAAAGTTTTTGAAGGGAAGAAACGAGAAAGAGAATAAAAAAGACTGGAATATGGAGATTGCCGAAGATGAAAACAGTAAAATATTATTTTATGTGTCCGAGTCTATTGGAAATCTGTTTCCTTTTATCCTAAGCGTGTTAGTGTATATCTAGCTTTATGTGTCTCTCTGAGCATGCGTCTAGGTGAATTGTTAGCTTTATGTCAATAAGTGCGGGATCGTATCAGAACCTCAATATAGTAAAGATATTTAAGACATCTATGACTGAATTCTGTCAAGGATAATTATAGATGTAACAGCATTCAGCTGTTATTAATTTCACAGATACATTTCAAGTGTTCGCTCATTTTTTCGCTGTCAGCCAACTTATTGTCCAAAGGACTAAAGACTTTATCAAAAGAAATCTGATGTGGAAGAGGGGGGATGAAATCATGTTTCTCACAGAGAACCTTCTGCCAGAAGTAAGGAAAGTGCATTTTTTTATCATTTCGCCTCAAACAAAGCAATGAAGCCATTAAGATGGAAGGGGTGCTAAATATGAAAGAATACGAGAAAAAGAAAAACACATTTAAGGAAATAAATCAAGAAAAGAACAATACTTAAGAAGACAAAATATAACGATTGAAACTGCAGGTAAATTTTTCAAGATGAAATTTGACTGAAAAGCAAGAGGCGAGAAGATGGATATAGATATGAGAAGTGCGAAGAAGAAAATGTTAGCATAGAACTTACGGTTACATCTAAGTATTTCAGTTATAAAATGATTGAATCTAGCTGCTAAACTAGTACTCCAATTAAATTTGACGTATCGTAATTCAACATGCTAATCTGTTTTTCCGTTTTGTCACTGAGTACAGCTAAAATACAAGATGATGCACATAGGCTTATTTCGTTCATCACCAGTAGAGTTGCGAGAGCTTCACGTTCGAGACTAGATTGGATTCTCTTGTGTTCAATATCTTTTTTACAATTGTTCAGTCAAAACAAGACTCAAAAGTCACTCATGGTAGAAAGTTACTGAAGGAGATTTTTGTATATCCTGTACGACTTGAAGGTATGAAGTACTTTTATGATGATATGTGGTAAAATAAGGTTTAACACTAAATTTAAAAGGTGAATATTATAGTGAGCAAGAATGAATTCACACGACCGTGAGCGAATGGAACTAATTTCATACTAATGAATAAAAAGGGCCGGTTTCTCCCAGTGTACGTCGTATGACAAGTCTTAGCCATGAAGGTTAGAATTGGTAGCACTAATGAATATAGCTCGCCAAAACATTTGCTATGGAAATTGAGATAGAGTTCTGACCTTTTGTCGTTGCCAGTGATTATTGTTTGTGCCTATGGCCTTAGACAAGGGAAGCGAAAATCAACAATATTTTATTTGCCAACGACGCAAAATCTCAACGAATGGTGCGATGGCATACATTAAAACTTTCACTTGGCTTTCTTGTTTCTGGTGGAAACATTGAACAGAGACATGCACGCCCAAAATCTTGTCAAATACATAAAGGGTAAGTGATGCGCTGTCCAGCAAGATAATGTGTGCCCTTCTCATGCGGGTTCAACTCAATAAGGTGTATATGTATAAAATTGTGACGATAGTCTGTTTCATGCTTGGACGCAATCTTCAGGCCATTATATATATATATATATATATATATGATATTATCATATATACATATTGTGTGTATTATGTATATATATATATATATATATATATATATATATATATATATATATATATATATATACATCTCTATAAAATGTTCAGATACGCAAACACGTATATGTATGCGTATTTGAGAACTTTTTCTCAACAAACTTTTTCATTTTTCAAAAAATGGAAAGTTTCATAAATGAAAAGAATTATTGCTTCGCTGTAAGTATTCATATCTATGCAGGTAAATATTTAATCGTACTGATGATGATAACAGTGTAAACAGTCGAAATGCTGAAGAAGAAATAAAATATTCCAATTAGATTGAAGGAGACGCACAAAAAACGGAACTTATATGAAAATTGGCATTTTCAAATCACAATGGAAGGACAGCAAACACCATGGAAAAGGAACAAGATTATTTATGTGAGAAAGAAAGAAAGAAAGAAAGAAAGAAAGAAAGAAAGAAAGAAAGAAAAATAAATAAATAAATAAATGAAAGATGAGATTTAACTAACAGGAAAAATAATGTAGAAAAAAATCTAATAAAAGAGAAAAAAATGAAAAAAATTTAAAAAATAGAAAGGCAAAAAAAATGTTAAATTAAAGGAAAGAAAAAGTAAAAATAGCAACTATATATTGGGAAAAAATGAATGTGTAATTTATTAAAGGAACTCAAGCGAAATAAAAAAAAAGATGAAAATGTGCAGAATATTTGAGAGAGGGGAAAGTAAAAAAAAATGTGTTTGAAAGAGAAGCAAAGTTGGAAAAGAAAGCGATATAATAGAAGTGAGAAAAAGAAAGAAAGTGGAAAGATGAAAGTGTGAAGTTAAAAAAACATCATGTAAAAGTGAGGGAAGAATAAAAGAAAAAGAAGAGGGAATGGATAAAGTATGAGAAAAATATTTGTCATAAATTTTAATTTTCAAATAGTTAACTTCGATTGTAGTCAGAGAAAGAAAATAATAAAATAAAATAAATAATAATCTGTTATATTCCTATTTTCTTCCTTTCTTCTTCCTTCAACAATTTACTGCTTTTCTTTTCTTCTTTGATTCATCGCTTGGCAATTTCTTGCAGATATTGCAATATGGCGACATTCCAATCGGGCCATTGCATGTGACAAGCAACAAGAAGGAACGCAGTATCAAATCAGTTTTCTGCCTCCGCCGACGTCGATTACGTAATAACGATTTATATAATGCAATAGACAAGAAAAGATTGAATGAAATCATGGAAGATGAAGAAGGAGGAGGACAGTAATAAATAAATAAATAAATCTTATTAAGAAATAGCCAGAGACAAACACGAAGGGACTGTCAATATATAAAAGGAGTAATATATATATATATATATATATATATATATGAGTGTGTGTGTGTTTGAAAAATAACAAATCGGTGATTTAAATTCACCAAGGACTTGTGCTTATAACTAATATAAATATTAAGCATTCAAAAATGAATTTCTTAAATTTCGTAAGTTAAGTAGATGGGGTAAGAGGAAGGTAAAGGCCGTAAAAAATATTTATACCAAGGTTTTCTAATAAGGAAACATTTCTAAAATAATTTAATTCATTTGTTAACAAGTCCTTAAACTTTCCTAAAAATCTGACAATTATATGATTTTTGCAAGAATTTCAAAATCAATGTTTTTCCCCGTAAACAGACTCTAAAATTTCCCATACTAATTTAAACTATACTAAACCGTTTGTGCAAGGAAAATTTTAGGCAAAATTTCGAACGGTCTAAAAAGGACAAAAATATCATTTAATAATCCCCCCAAAATATTTGATCTTTGTTTTTAATAATAACATAAAGAATTTGACCATAAATTTTTCAGCATGGTAGGCCCATTTCTTAGCAAATCTTTACACACACACACACACACACACACACACACACACACACACACACACACACACACACACACACACACACACACACACACGCACACACACACATATATATATATATATATATATATATATATATATATATATATATATATATATATATATATATATATATATATATATATATAGTTTTAAGGTGTGTCATATTTATAGGATAAAGTGCTCAATATCAGGGATAGGGCGTATGTAAATATAAAAGGCCTGACGATTGCGTCTAACATGAAACAGCCCGTCGCCTCTGAGTGTTGACTTCAATGTTCACTCATATCTATATCTATATATGTATAACTAGATATATAGTTATATATATATATATATTTATTTAAGCAAACTTCTCGCTATGCTACTACTATTACAACAATTACTACTAATAATAATGATATTCTGAAAATTGTGTTGATCCCCACCCCAATACTGTTTTTGGGATGAAGATCAAGAAAAAAAAAATTCTATAAGTTTGCAATGAATATAAAACTCGGCATGATAGAGTGGGACTGGAAAATGGGAAGGAAACTGCAAGAAATTGGAATGAACAGACCTAGTTAAAGACATAGGACCCGTAGAAAGTACATGGGATTTTGCAATGCGCATGCACAAGACAATCAAAGCTAACTCTGCTCAAACCGAATCTTCGAAGACCACAAACATAGCATTTGCTTTCTTATTATTGTGGCAGTTCCATCTGAGTGTAATGCAGCTTTGAAAATTTTCAAAAAATATCAAAATACAAGAATCTTGAATTGGAAATTGAAAAAATGTGGATCATGAAGACATCAACAATTGCAGTAATGGTTGGGGCGATGTTGTTCATTACAACATTCTTAATGGACTAATTTAAGGTATAGCTGGCATTCTGAGCTTTAAATAAATAAAAATAATTAGTGTAATAATCCCACGTAATAATAATAATAATAATTGCATATTCGACAAAATACATGCATAATGAAAAAAAATATAAAAAAAATCTGAAATAAAAGTTAAAGTTTGAATATATATATATATATATATATATATATATATATATATATATATAGAATGGAAATCCCAAATCACCTCATTCAGAATAGCTATTTCAATCCAGAAGATTTTAATTGTAGGCTTTGTCAACGAGAGGTGTGAGGAAATGAAATAGGAGCTTAAAATTTAAACATTTGAAGTATAAAAAGAAGACGCGTAAGATAGAAAAGGAGAAAAAAGAAAAAAAAGAAAGAGAGAGAAGAATAGAGAGTGAGTAGCAGATGAAGATTTAGGCAAAAATTTACGTAAAACTGATCCACAAAAAGAGCTCAATGTATTTATTTTAACAGACCATATATATTTCAAATATAAAAGTGAACGATGAGGTCAAAACTAAGCGGCAATTGTCTGTTTTATGCTTGGACACAACCTTCAGGCCATGTGTGATGCCGAGCAGAAAAATAATTAACAAATCACCACACAAATCAAACCCACATGTAACTTCAGAGCAAAGAACGAATGTTTTTTAAATGGCAATTACTTGCAAGACAATATAATATACGAAGTCACTATAAAATCACCAGGAAAAATATACATCGGAGTAACTGAGAAAACATGAAAACAGAAACAGAAAACATCTTTTGCAAATAATAAACATGCGAACATTACAATGCTTTCTGAGTATATATGGGAAATTAAAAAAAAGACTTAATCACACCAAAAATATCATGGAAAATAAGGAAATCAGTATTGGCTTATAAAAATAAATCCCAAAACTGTAAAATCTAGCTGGAAGAGAAAATAACTATTCTGAACAAAAACAGATGACTAAATAAACGATCAGAATTTATCTTTAAATGCAGACAGGAAAATAAATTTTACTACGTTAATATCGAAAACTAAAAAGGAATTGTAAAATACCAATATAATCTCTATATACAATGCAGATAAAATAACATAATTAAGACAAAACCATTACTTTACACTAAACAAATAAGATAACCAACCCCCGAAAAACATTAAAATAAACAGAAAATATAAATAAATAAATAAATTAAGTAAATAGTATACAAATTAACGAATGCACAGATAAACAAATACAAATGCAACAATAATCAACTAAAAATAATTAAATAATCATTAATAAATAAAAAGGTTTACCGAAAAGAATTCGGATCCACAATTATTGTTCTTCTATAGCCTCTAGACTAATTTGGCATTGTATTATCCTAACGGTTATCGGATAGGCTAACCGCCTATCTGATAATCGTTATTAGGATAATACAATGGATGTTGCTATGCATAGTGCCCCATTAACCGACATAAATAAATAGTCCAACCAAAAAACAAAACAACACACATAATCTGAAGACCGAATTCAAACCGACTGTCGCCGCTCTGTGTTAACCTTAGTATACACACAAAACACACACACACACACACACACACACACACACACACACATATATATATATATATATATATATATATATATATATATATATATATATATATAATGAGAGGGAGGTGAAATATGAACGAAGAAAAGTTAAGTGGAGTAGAAGGAATAAAAATGAAAGGAAAGAATAAGATACTGATGAAAGACAAACGAATGATGAAAAATAAATCTAAAGATAAGAAAATATAATGAATATGAAGATATATGCCGCCATCATCAATCTGCAGAAACAAAGGAAGAGAGGAGGCATTGAAGCAGTTTATAAAAAAAATTCTTATGACGCATGGGAAATCTGTCTGCTGGAATGTCCTAAAATTTTGGTTTTGCAACCCATTGGTTGTGAAAACTTTTCTCATATCAGTTTGTACTGTAATGGATTTAGTCAATAAAAGTCAATGTGAGAATCGCAAAATAAATCCTATGAGTAAAAAAGAAAAAAAATCGAATGAAATTAAAACGGAAAATGACAGGGAAATGAAAAGAATTAAAAGCATTTTCATTTCTCATCGCCCCTCACTCTTGCCTTTTCTTTGAGCGAGTTCTGATCGCGGCAGACTTAGGTGCCTGGCCAACAGAAGGAAGGGACACGCAATTTTACATTTCAATGACGTTTCGCTGACTGCATCTCTATCTGTACACATTTTATAGACATCTGCCAAATTCTTGCTTG
This sequence comes from Acanthosepion pharaonis, assembly GCA_903632075.3. NCBI lineage: Eukaryota > Metazoa > Mollusca > Cephalopoda > Sepiida > Sepiidae > Acanthosepion > Acanthosepion pharaonis. The sequence continues at coordinate 1,378,034 of CAHIKZ030002666.1, forward strand.
TCCACGTGGCTGGTATGCTTGAAGAAGAGAAATATTCCAATAATACCATTTCGTGCCACATTCTACAAGAACTTGTCTTAAAACAAAATGAAAAAAAAGAAGAAAAAACAAAATCAGTTTCCGCATTTTGTTTTGTGAACGAATCTTTTCAGTGTTTCTTCTGTTTTACCGTGTTTCGTGCTTGTCTGTAAATATCCTGATTTTATTGGCGAGCAGATTTATTTATCTGTTTTCGGTGCGTGTGTTTATTTATTTTTATTTTGCTTTTGGTAAGTGCTTTGAATCACAGAATGAGGCTGAGACAGAAAATAAAGAGAGGAAGAACGGCAAGAGAGAAAGAGAGGAAGAAGGAAAATAAATAAAAACGAAACGATGACGAAACAAAAAAGAAACGAAAAATACTTAGAATATGACACAATATTCGAGATAGAAGACAAGACAAGAAAGAAGAATTCTAATAAAGAAAAAGGATAAATATAAGCAAAATGAAAAATGACTTTTGATTAAAATAATGAAATTAAATTAAGGAAATACAGAAAATCTATTGAGAAGAAATTCATGGGAAAAGTAAAACAAAATAGTTGAAAAAGAAGAAAGAAAAATAAAGGGAGTAGGAAAACAAAGGAAAGATGCAGGGATAAAAATAAAAATAGGAAAAGAAGAAAAGAACAAAGAAATAAAGAAGAATAAATGCTTATGGATAAAGTGAAGTTGAGAAAAAAAGAAAACAAATGAAAAGTAAATAAAAAAGGAAATTGAAATAAAGTAAAAAAAGAAGAATAAGAAATGCACAATCGAAAAAAAAGGCGAGAAAGAAAAAAAAAAGAAAGAAAAAAGATAAAAAAATGTAAGTAAAGCAGAGAAAGAAAAAGGGAAGAGAGAAAGGGAATAAGTCGAATATTAAATTCCGATTGGGAGTTACATTAATAATTGACGCCGTCGAACTGAATGGCTGAACACAATGATTTTGACCTGAAAATTACGTCTGTCGAAATTTAAACAAAATAAAATGGGTCGTAAAGCAAACGAATTTCCAAAGAAATCGGAATTATAATATCAACCACACTAAATTGTTGCAACCAAACAATGAAACAAACACAATGACCCTTGGCCCTTAGACAAAAACAAAAAAGCATTCGATCAATAAAAAGGAGTATCCACTTAGGGAATAATTAAAATTTATTTGTATTTCAAGTTTGATACATTAATGTCCTTTGGGATAAATTCTGTTAGATTAACATACAAAACTATATTTACCAAAAAATCGACTTGATTCTAGAACAAGACCAGAAATCTTGATTACACAATGAAAATTAAATGTATTATTAGAGTTAGGCTTCATGAATAAATTGTCAAATAGGTTTCATGAATAAGTATTGCAAAACCAACTGGAAGATATTAATTGCTATAATATTTGGGCTGTGTCTCCATTATTTCTTTTTGCAATTTTTATTCGTTGGCGTTTCTTACTTCCGATATTCTTTTGAAAACATATTCTACCGTTTATTTTCTCTTGTGGTTTTACATTCTTTTTGCGGAAGATATTTTAATGTCGTATATACAAAACACATGAGCACATGTAATAATGATACTTTAAATATAAAAGCCGTGATATATAGAAACACGGGTTATTGGGAAACGCACAATGTTATGAGAGATAAACAAGATGCCAACGCGGAAATATCTTTAGCATTATTATGAAAGCGCAATGTCAAGTTCGCTTTCTAAATTTTTCCTGTAACAGAGATTAAAATTTCTTTTTCTCCATAACAAACATACACACGCACAAATATATAAGCTGACATGTAAAACAACATTTTTATAGTCAAATTGTTTTTTGTAGCAAATTCCACCGCCCAAATATGATCTTCCACATGATACCCAGAAATTATTTGAATTAAATTTAATTAAAGTACCAAGCTCTGTTCCATCTTCAAGCGAAATGTTTTTTGGAATAACTAATTCTTGAAATTTACGCGTTTTATGAGCATATTAATTATATTGAAGTTTTCGGCTCTTGTTTTGAAACATGAGAACTCTTACGTAACGATGGAATCATATTTTTAAATAAATAATAATATTTAGGCTCTACTTTTGTATCCATCACTGTTTTTTAAATAAAATAACAAAAATACTAAAGAACTTTGGATTATTTACCTAACGAGATCTTTCCTATTTTCTATATATTTTCACACATATATCGGCTCCGAAATTAAGGTCGAGCACTCTGAAATTTTGTTTTTAAAATAACATCTTTAAAAATATGGAAAAATAAATTTCGGAATTTCTCTGAAAAACATTCCACACACTAACACACAGAATTATTTTGTTAAACTTTTACTGATAAATTAAAAATTAGCGATAGAGTAGGTAAACTTGCTGAAAAGGAATGTTAAATAACTCTTAAGGACCACAAACAAGATTTTATGGAAAACCCCACTACAAGAATCATTAACCCAATCCGACCCGACATCGGTAAGATAAGCAAAATAATCCTAGAAAGAATTACTTGGCAAATTAAAAACCAGCTTGGATTAAAATTATGGATTAATACCAAAGATGTCATCAATTGGTTTACCAATATTAATAATAAACCTGATTGCACCCTATTATAGTCGTGAACAGATCCTTCGATATTGTGGATTACTACCCGTCAATATCGAAGGATCTGTTCACGACTGCCCTGGAATTTACTGCTGTGTATTCTGACCTGACTAAGGAAGAAATTAATATAATTCTCAGTGCAAAAAAATCTGTCCCCATTCATAATGGGGACCAATGGATTAAAAACAATGATGATCATTTTGACATCACTATGGGATCTTTAGACTCTGCAGAGTCTTCTGACCTTGTCGGTCTTTTAATACTGTACAACCTGACTGCGTACCGTGAATTAGATATTAAGGACATCGGGCTGTACAGAGATGACGGGCTCATGGTAGTGAGGAGTTCCACTAATTTTAAAATAGAGAAAATTAGAAAGATTTATATAGCGAATTTAGAAATCTAAATTTAAAAACAACAGTCTGTACTAAATTAAAAAGGGTAAAGCTCCTCGACGTAACTCTAGATTTAATAAACAACACATACCTACCTTATAGAAAACCTAACACTAACCCCTTGTATATACACCCTAAGTCAAAACACCCTCCATCCATAATTAAGCATATACCCTCATCAATAGAGAATAGAATCAACATTAACTCCGCTAATAAAGAAATATTTCAACAACACAGTAATTTTTATAACGCAGTCCTAAAAAATAGTGGATACAATAATGCTAACATCAATTATAGAAACAATTGTATTAACCAGAAGAAAAACTGGAAAAGAAAAATCATTTGGTATACCCCTCCGTTCAACCAAATGGTTAGTATTAAGCTAGGACAGAAATTCCTAGCTTTAATTGAAAAACACTTTCCTACAAAATAGTAGACTTAGTAAAATATTTAATATAAACACCCTAAAATTAAGTTACAGTTGCACTGAAAATCTAGAAAGTATAATAAAAAAAAACAATAATAAAATTCTGAATAAACCCCCATGCCAGAATAGTATTAATAAAAACCCTACACTTAAATTAGACAAAAATAGTGAAAAATTATGTGATTGTAGAAACCCAGAAGACTGCCCATTGGAAAATATATGCCACGTAAAACCTGTGGTATACCAATGTACTATCTCATCCACTGAGAGTCCTAATACTAATATGATATACATTGGGTCTACGAAGAATGAATTTAAAACCAGGTGAAGGCAGCATAAGTGCTCCTTCAACAATATTAATAAAATAAATCAGACATCTCTATCTAAATATTTTTGGAATTTGAAGGAAATGAATAAAACACCAAAAGTAATATGGAAAATTATAAACAAAACTAGAACTTGTAAAACTTGGGATGACCCATACCCTTTATGTCTACATGAAAAACTACACATTATTAAGTTTCTAAATAATGAAAATTTATTAAACAATAGACATGAGTTAACGATTTTTTGCCGACATCATCAGATTTTCGCATTGAATAATTAGCATAAAAAAACAAACAAACAAACAATAAAATAATAAATACAAATTTTAAACTCCATAGTCTAAATAAAAAGTTTAAATGCCCTACCCAAGAAAAAAAAAATGAAAAAAACCCATTATGAAGTCGCCAAAAAAACAAATGTTAGCACATTATGAGAGTTTTTTTTATATACACAAAACCCTTTCAGGGAAAATAAAATAAAATAAAAAAATAAATAAATCTACATAGACACTTAACCAGACTAGACGATGTCATCTTCCGCTTTAAATTTAGACACCCCAAGCGTACCCCAAGCGTACCCCGACTTGATCTCTTTGAATGTAACTGAGATATTGATACAAATTATTAACCCTTACGCCCCCACTTTTTTTTTAAATAATTGCTCTAACCGTTACATTAGTAATTTTAATTTTAATAATGAATATGCTTATAAAACGCGTAAATTTCAAGAATTAGTTATTCAAAAAAAAAAGTTTCGCTCGAAGATGGAATAGAGCTTGGTACTTTAATTCAATTTAATTCAAATAATTGTATTGAAGTTTTCGGCTATTGTTTTGAAACACGAGAACTCTTATATAGCGAAGGAATCATATTTTTAAATAAATAAATAATAATAATAATAATAATATAAAATATATATATATATATATATATATATATATATATATATATATATAGAACACGAAATATCTTGTTTCTATAAGCATTATTTTTTTTTAGTGGTAGACGACTTTGATTTGGCATAAGCACAAAAATAAATAACGTTTATAGTTAAAAGAAATAACGTCAGATTAAAAATCCATTTATGCACACACACACACACACACACACACACACACACACACACATATATATATATATATATATATATATATATATAATTAAGTTATGAATAACTTGGTAATCCGTATGGGTAATCCCAAGGAGGATGAAATCCTGAGAGCTCAATGTAAATCCAGAGCTAATATTTAAAAGAAAAACAAACCACTTTAAGGTACCATTATAATAATTTATTTCACCAGAGTCCTTTTAAAGGATGCCGGATCATCAGATAGCATTTCCAAAAATAAAATGAAACGAAAAATGAAATTAAAATTGATGGGTAGTGTAAGTTTTTGTAATTTAACAGAGAGTGTAAAAGGGATAGTTAAAGAGACATCGTAGAGTATGTATATATATATATATATATATATATATATATATATATATATATATATATAGCGACACGCGTAAGTATTGGATACATGTTATTTTCTGTTATAACTCTAGTTTATGTTCGCCATTTTGCATGATATTTGGTAAGTAATATCTCGTAAAGTTGTTTTAGTTGTATGTGGAAGGAGAATTAAAAACTCATTGTTGAATCCATTTTTTTTATCAAAGTTCAAAATTACCCTATGCAAAAGTATTGGATACATCAATTTAATATTTTGTTGCGTAGCCTCTGTTTTGTTTCACTGCTTCCAGTCGCTTTCTATAGGTTGCCACAAGTTTTCCACACTGATCCACCGTTACTTTACCCCATTCTTGCATAACTTCTCTAATTGCTTGATATTTTGTGGATTCCGCTTATGAACTTTAACCATCAAAGTATTCCACAAATTCTCAATTGGATTCAAGTCAGGAGACTAATACCATTATTTTCAAACCATTCCTTTGTAAGTTTCGCGGTATGTTTGGAATCATTGTCGTGTTGAAGCACGAAATTCCAACCATGTCCTAAAGAAGTTGCAGATTTCTGAAGGTTCTCCTCTAGAATCTCCCTGTACATGCTACCATACATTCTACCATGGATAACTTGTAACTCACCAGTGCCCTTGGGTGAAAAGCTTCCCCATATCATAATGGAAGCACCCCCCCAAACTTAACTGTGGGGATGGTATTGCGCTTGTTGAAGGCAGTGCCATTTTTTCGCCAAACACTTGTTGCTGTATTCCTTCCGAATAGTTTAACTTTCGTTTCATCCGACCAGATTACCTTTTCACAAAACTGCATACCTTTCTTTTCATAAGTTTCGACAAACTTTAATCGGTCTTGACGTGTTTGGTTTTCAGTAAAAGCACTTTCTTGGTGATCTGGAATGTAAGCCTGTACGATATAGAGCTCTGCTAATGGTATCCTTACTTACATTAATTCCAGCACCCTCAAGATCAGTTTTAATTTCAGAACGAGTAATGAAGGGTTTTTTCTGCTGATCCACCTTGAAGTACTCTCATTTATTTTTCTCCGTCTTCCATTTCTTGGAAGGTTTGCTGTACCATCGCCATACTTCTTATACTTTTTGATGATATTTCCTACTGTACTTAGTGCTAGATTCATTTCTTTTCTAATTTTCCGGTAACCTTGTCCACCTTTGTGACGTTCAATGATCCTACCTCGCATATCTCTGGATAATTCTTTAGTTTTTGCCATTTTTAATCCTTGAATTGCAGAATACACAACAAAGAGTCAGATGATTAGTAGCACCTCTTGTAAACAACTGTGTGCTTCTCTGATTGGTCAGAGATGACATTCCAATACTATCGAAAATTTGAATATTTAAAGTCTTTTGAAATAAAAAGTTTCGATTGGAAATTTTAAAAAAGTGTCATGTATCCAATACTTTTGCATAGGGTAATTTTGAACTTTGAAAGAAAATGGATTCAACCATGAGTTTTTAATTTTCCTTCCACATACAACTAAAACAACTTTACGCGATATTACTTACCAAATATCAACATGAACTAGAGTTATAACAGAAAATAACATGTATCCAATACTTATGCGTGTCACTGTATATATATATATATATATATATATATATATATATATATATATATATATATATATATATATATATATATATGTGTGTGTATATATATATATTACATTTATATACATACATAAAGATAGATAGATAGATAGATAGATAGATAGATAGATAGATAGATGAATGAATGAATGAATAAAAAAATATGATAGCTGCATGAATGGCAGCTTTTGTTTTCTAACAACAGCGCAAATCATAGACCAAAGGCTATTGGCAGGTAAACAGTCCTCTGGTATTTCATTTTGATGTGTTGAATACAGTATTATAGGTAAGAACAAAGATTAAAGCGAATTTGATAGGTCAGAGTGTTTTGAAATGGCACATCTTGTGTTGTGTTCATCCTCAGTTGGGTTGAGTGCTCCAACCGTCGTCGTCCACGGAGAGAAAAATCACAAAATTGCATTAACCTCACAGTTGTCATTCTTTAAATTCTAATATTTTCCTTTATTCTGAACGTGACTTCAGCACATTCCTCTTGACAGAAATTCTTTAGAAAAGCGATTTAAATGGATTATGGGTGACGAGTTGCAAAAATTCTCAAAGAATACATTATACATTTATTTTCTTGTCTATTTTAACAGAATAAGATTTATCAAAAGCCGATTTGTCCATAAACAAGTCATCTGTTTTTCTTACGCACGATATTAATTATATTTATTTCCTTTGCGCTTTATAGAGAATTTATAAATTTGTATTCAGAATCGTTAGCAGTTTGATTGTACTTTTATTTTATATGGGCGCTCTTTTTAGAATATTAAGATGTATTTTGAGAAATATGCATTCAATTATTACGTCTATGAATTCAAGATAATTATTTGAAAGTAAAATATTAAATAAATGGCAACTAACATAAAAATAGAAAATTAAGAAGCTAAAGATGTTATGATTGATTTCATAGTAATTGTTCTTTTTACACGTATTTATATCTATCTATCTATCTATCTATCTATCTATCTATCTATCTATCTATTAAAATCTATGTTGGCTTTCATCTCAATACCGATTACTCAACCCATCCAAAAGTAATATCGGTAAAATCAGGTAACCAGTGGCGTAAAACAGCTGAAGTCATAGCTTACAAATATAAATAGGAAATATTTTAAATACCAAAACAGCACTGCTCTCTCCAAATATTTCTGGCAATTAAAGAATGATGACATCTCACTATCAAGCAACTAGCAAATTATATCCGGAGCTAAATCTTATAACGGTAAAGGAAATATTTGTAAAGTATGTCATGTTGAAAAATGGGTTTTCTTAAAAGACTTAAATCTAACATATTAATGAAGAGAAATGAATTCATGGTTACATTTAAGCATAAAATAAATATCTGCTTAAATACGTTGATCCAGATTAATTTTATTAATTTTAAAAATTTTTAACTGTTAATGTAAATTACGGTTTATTTTTAAAGTAAATATATAAATATATAAATTCATATCTTTGTTTTTAAATGGGAACAAGTAATCACATTTTAATTAAACAATTTAAAAAAAAGTTCAATTATTTAATTTTTTTAAAACTTTAACTTTTTTAAAACTTTCTTTTGTTTTTTTAAACTGTAATCCCAGCATAGTATATAACTACGCCATCATTCAGACTTATTGTAATTCAAATTGCGTAACGGTCAGTCCATACTCAGCAACTGAAGATTACGTCATGCATGAAACTCAGAGTCGTGCTATCGGTGAGGGATAATATGTACATTTATTAGTATATATATATATATATATATATATATATATATATATATATATATGGACGCTGTGCAACTACTTAAATAGTAAATTTCAATATTTGTCATAGTGTTCTCATTTTCATAATGTTCTTCATTTGACCCATCGCAATCACTTCACTTTATATTTTCTTTTATTTTGGCCTGTTTTAAACTTAAATTTCTATTTTCTATTTCATTGATTTGATTCATTTTTTAGATGAAAGAACAATAATATCGGATGAGACACTGAGGCATATCGAGAAAGAATAGACTTAAGTAAACATGGATGGTTGCTAAATGTTTAGTTTGAATATATTTATACATGCATCTGATTAGTGTTTCTCTTACTGCACGCGTTTATGATTTATAATCAATTCAATGTGAATTATTCAACAATGTTAAAGACTTTTGTCAGCATATTTTCGGCCAATCTATAGAAACATGCGCGCATATATAATATAATCTTGGTTAATTTTTGAAGAAGAAAAGTGTACTGAAGATTTTGAGAAAACAGAGCTGGGAGACACGATTTTAAGATTACATTTAACTTTTGCATATTGAGTATCTGAACAATTGAATTTAGAATTAAGTTGGGAATTAATAATTGCTCGCAATGATGCAGTTGCCCTTATGTAATGGTTGAGTACGAAACTCATTGTTATCGCTTTTAGAAAGTTATTAACAAATCTTTTGCGCATACATCAAAATCTCGCGTAACTTATTCCAGATCATATATGTCCAACAAATGAATAACTAAATCGATTTAAAACACATTTCGTTACTTTTTTTCGCTCATAAGACAAATATGGATAATCTAAAAAAAACGTTTTACACACTTCCTTACATTGTTAATGAGGCGCATATTTTAAGAATTGTATTATTCATCAAGCAGATTTCATGCTAGACAATTATTGATCCAAATTAATATGGTAATCTGAGTTAAATTAGATAAGTTGTCAACAATGTTATCAAAACAAAATTTAATAGAAAATTATTTTTTATCCCATGAGTGATAAAAAAAATCCAGCTTCAAATTGTGGCAAATAAGTTCGAGATAAAAGAGATACCAAAAGCGATAATTTTCGCTTCAATTGGTACAACCCACGTGTTTGGTTGTTTATCTTAAATCGTAATCGCTTACGATGTCGGAGATTAGTAATGGATTAACGAATGCATATAATTTGTTAGAATCAGTAGATGTATTCAGGACTAGCTAGTTCGGAGATATGGAAATTTAATATAATCTTTTGGGTTTTGTAAATGACTAATGAAAATGGCTTTTTGATGCAATTCTGAATTTAGATTATTTAATAGATTGTAGAAGCAAAGAGAAGTAATATTCAGACCTGATGCAGAAAGACAATTATACACATAAAAACACATGGACACTTACACATGCATACATACTAAAAGACATGTGCATACATGCATAGACCAATATACAAAAATATATAACAAACGGACCTATAAACGCATACGTCGATACAGCAATGTACACATATACGTTTACCGACAAAAATGTACAATCTCTATAACAAGAGTTGAAAGATTGAACTTCAAGAATTGAAGTAGGCTTAAAATTAGCCGTGAAAATAAGAAGGAAGTTGAAGGGAAGCACAATAAATATCTAAATATTTGACACATCTTACATTTATGTCAAGACAAAAAAAAATATCAACTATCAAATTTCTTGTTTTTATAAAATATTTACTATTTGGAATTTAGTGACCGATCGAAATGAAATTTAAAACTTTGATCCTACAACCAACCAATTAAACATTCGTTTCAAACTGAAATTCTAAGAATTATATAAGAAAATCATTAATATCAAAACTGAACAGTAAAAGATGGTTTCGTTGACATATTTGGTGACTGAAAGAGTTTCAAAAAGTCAAGATGTAAATCTTGTTGGATACAGACACCATTAGCAATACAATTTTATTGCTTTAATCATTTCATTTTCACTAACTTTATTCAAAAGAAGACATTTTTCACAGTATTGCACTCATAGCGCGATATTTTTATGGTTTTGTATAAGTACACCTTATATCCCAAAGTAATGTATGAAGATTAAGGAGAAGGTAATGTTGACTATCGAACTTGTTAAAAGAGTTTTCATGCAGGTGATTTCTTGCTGAACATACCTCAAAGGTTGTATGGATCATTAATGTTGTTAAAATAAAATCAAAGCCATGGAAAATAACGTTGTGAGATAGAAGAAAGCAAAATAATGAGAAAGTAAACGACGACAATACTTGCACAACTTTGTTGTCCTATACTAAGCGAAATAAATCCTGTAGCGATTGAATACTAAAACGTAGGGGGAACTATTTCAATTTTTGAACAATTTGTGAAGAGTCGGCGATGAAACATGAATCAGATAGAATAACGTTGAATCAAAGAAATCCTAACTAAGAATATTACCAAAAACTGCTTGGAAGATAATCTTATAGTAAAAAATCATTCTGACAAAAACAAAACAACCAATTTGGTGGAACTAGTACTGCATTCAGTTCAACTAAAGAAATATTGCAATCGATGGAAAGCGATCGAAATTAGTTAACTGAAAACGCAGTCTTAATTCAGAATAAAATTAGAACTTTTTATGACTACGCAAAGATTGCTATAGAATAGTTAGTAAATTTGAATTCATCATCAGGTAGGTCCCATTTGGATTGAAATGTTTTTCGGGCCATTACATAATCCTGTTGGTGTAAAAAAATTACGTTCCCTGGAAGAATGCAATAGGCAGTTTGTCATAAAGATGAAAAAGAAACTGGGATGATGTAAATAGGAAGTATTTGAAAGATGGCAGTAAATTGTAGGGCAATTGATTATAGGGTTTTCAGTGAAACTGATTGTAAGCCCATTATCGAGGAAATCTCATGAATAAAAACATTTTTAAATCTTTGTTCATTTTTCAATTCCTCAGAAAGAGCTTTTGTGTTCTCATTTTCGTAATGTTCTTCATTTGACCCATCGCAATCACTTCACTTTATATTTTCTTTTATTTTGGCCTGTTTTAAACTTAAATTTCTATTTTCTATTTCATTGATTTGATTCATTTTTTAGATGAAAGAACAATAATATCGGATGAGACACTGAGGCATATCGAGAAAGAATAGACTTAAGTAAACATGGATGGTTGCTAAATGTTTAGTTTGAATATATTTATACATGCATCTGATTAGTGTTTCTCTTACTGCACGCGTTTATGATTTATAATCAATTCAATGTGAATTATTCAACAATGTTAAAGACTTTTGTCAGCATATTTTCGGCCAATCTATAGAAACATGCGCGCATATATAATATAATCTTGGTTAATTTTTGAAGAAGAAAAGTGTACTGAAGATTTTGAGAAAATACTAAAAGACAAAACAAAACATTCGTCCGATGCAACAACTGTCTGTCATTGTTTAGTGTCTTTAAATTCACAATAACATATTCCCATAAAATGCAATTCAAATATTTTCTGTTCTTGCCATTTTTATTCAAATGGTGTGAATCAAACGTCTGAAAACTGTGTACTTTACTCATATCAATTTATACTTAATTAAATTTTAATACATGTTAAATATTGCTATTCTTTTCGCAACGACTGCGACTGTGCAGTAAGTCGACCATCATAGAGATTATAGAGTCATTACGAACTGACTGATCTTGTCGATGACTGCAAGGTATGTGCTACGTCAGGGAAACGCACAAACAGAGACACACACACACACACACGAACACATACAAACATTCTAACTGCTGACAGTTATGCAAGTGGAAGCAAATAAATTACAATATTAAAGAGGAATTGTCAGGAAAAAAGGCAAGGAAGTTTTTCTTCGCCGTGTGTCGTTGCCAGATAAGTTCAGCTAAAAGTCAACAATGCAAGTCTCAATTCTCAAAGTAAATCACCTTCTGTAGCACAAGATCTTACTACCACAAACATACTATTCTAATCTGGTTAAAATTGACCATTAGAATATCTATCTATCTATCTATCTATCTATCTATCTATCTATCTATCTATCTATATCTATCTATCTATCTATGTCAGTATACTCATTATCTATATATCTATTTAAATATGTCACACACACACATATACGTATGTATGTATTATTAAAAATAACTGTTAACTTAAAGGTATACTATGGAGGGCACAAAGTGACACAAATTTAAGAATATTTTTGAATGGATTAAATTTAAAATTTTGAAAACATAACGCTAGTTTTACACCACTTTACTTTTGTTTATAAATACAAATCAAAACCTTACATTTACCTTTACAAAGTCCCTCGCTAGATAAAACACGTTGGCCAAGAAAAGTTTTCGTTTTATCTTTTATTGATAGTGTATTTTTATAATTATATTCCACTTATATTTAAATTTTGACACAACCAATATGTATATAGGATTGGGTGTATATGTTTGCCTTTGAAGTTCTTCAAGGTTCATCTCTCAATGTCAAAACTGGTACAGAAAACACATCTTGATCACATTAGTTAAGCATAGTTAGATTGTGATGCGTCTGGCCTCTGAATGTGAATAATATCTTTAGAAAATCGTTATTAAAACAACTTTTATTGAGTAAAATTACTACCTGCAAACGTTGGTGAGTGTTATGCAATAACTTCCCTTAAAAATAATCCACTTCTATAAATATATTTATATTATCATTATTATTATTTTGAAATATCTCATGGATTATATTACAGTATTTTGCTAAAGCAACTGATTCTATTACTTCTGTTAGAGTTATAAAATGAATCATAGTCCAGCAGAAAATTAAGTGAGAATGTAAAAAAGATTGTAGTCGTATCAGACTTTTGAATGGGGAGAGACTGCTTCATTGTCTTCTTCCTTTATGTGCTGTGCTCATGCGTAAGCGATCAAGTCCCTCCACATCTTCCTGTCCCTGTTCTGCCATCCATTTTCTCAAGTTTCATCAAGTATATTATGCGCTGCTTTCCTCTGTCCCTCTTTTCCTCAATCTGTCCTTGTGAGTATCAGATTTTCCGAGCCCTATTTCCTCATTACGTGACCCAGAAATTTCAGGTGCCTCTTCCTGATGTTAAGTATGAGTTACATTTTTGCTTTCATTTTCTTTAAAATCTCGTCGTTGCTCACATGTTCGGTCCATGGTATCCTCAACATATTTCTGTAGAACCACATTTCTGTTGCTTCAAGTCTCATCTTCATCTTTGAGGAAATTGTTCGGCATTAGCTGCCATATAACAGGACATATGTGACGTAACATTTCAGTAAAGAAATTTTTCTGTCTCATATTAGTCTGCTTAGCGTTTGTCATGCATCTTTGGCCATCCCAATGCTTCTTCGGATCTCAGAGTTGAATTTTCCTTCCTCTGTTAGAACACTACCCAGGTATTTAAATTGTTTACTTGTTTTATTTTGGTGTCCCTGGCTTGTAATTTGCATTTGGCGATGTCCCTTTTGTTAACAACCAAACATTCTGTCTTCATGTAGTTTAAAAATGAGTATTCCTGATTTTGAAGGGAAATATACAGACATTTCAACTTTGACTTTCATTATTTCTCACTTGTCAAGGCTTCATTTTCTGTGTGTGTTTGTGCGTGTTTTTGTGTGTGTGTGTGTGTGTGTGTGTGTGCGCACAGATCGATCAGGGCAAACGTAAACAGCAGCTGTTGTTCTTCTATTTGAAGATTAAGTGTACAGGAAAACATTGTCTCTATATGTTAGCATGTGCAGAGAAGGATGACTGTCGATGTTACTGCTTGTCTCTATATATGTGTGTATATCTGTATGTATTTACCAGTGTTGCTTACAGGGTGGTATTTCTTGGATAGAAACCTAAAAATCGCGACCAAATAAAGAATGTGTGTCTTCCCATTGTTGTCGTCGTTCTGGGTGAATATGTTGCTATACATTTCACCATTTTCCCTTTCTCTTTGCGTGTTTGGCTTCATCACAGCACGTGTTATAATATAAATGTTTCTGTAGCACCTTCGTTATTTCTCTCTCTCTCTCTCTCTCTCTCTATATATATATATATATATATATATATATATATAGTTTAGGTTACTTTAGTTTCGTGACAAATTTAAAATTCCCAATCCAGCATGCAAACTCAGCCTAATTTAACCTGACACAAGGCCACAATAGAAATGCATCGAGTAAAGGTCACCCCGCCCAAAAAAAGCAATTCTTGGAGAGACTAATCTCATAAAGTCTGACCAACAAAAATACACAGACAACCACAGACACAGAAATAGATAGGTATATGTTTACGTGTTTGCGGATGTTTGTTTATATCAATACTCTCAAAAAACAAAAAAAAAAAAACAATATGGCATCTTATGCTTCTCGGCCACATACTGATCTCCCATTCTTAGTAAAGAGATATTCCATTGTTAGTGTAAGAGCAATCATTAATACAAGCCATTAGTAGGAGTTTATACCCCTGAGCTATCTGCTCGCAGCAGAGGATATATATATATATATATATATATATATATATATATATATATATATATATATATATATATAGATAGATAGATAGATAGATAGATATTACTAAATATATATATACATACGTTTGGAGTGAGACTTCAGTTTCTTTGTTTTACCATCTCATCAGGCACGAAATATAACTTATGATTTAAAAAAAATAATATACTGGGTCTCATGGGAGACGAGACGATCCACCGAGAATTGTCAAGAGATTCAGTCACCTGATTTTCTGTCGGACTAGAAGAAAACAAAGCCGGGAAGAATGTGGTAAAACAATCCGATTACCAACCCTGCCTTATGATTCGTATAAATAAGTAACGTCGTCTTAGCTAAGATGGAAAGACTCTTCAATTACGTTCAATAAAAGCATGTTAAGCCGAACTAGTCCGAGTTTTCATTACAATTCTATATTTTGAATTTATACCCCAATACAATAATCTTGAACTTGGAATCCACACAATGTAGCGTTGCCCCCATGAAACTCAGAAATTATTAAAAAAAAAAACAAGCGTATTAAACAGTACGTAACTTTTTGTACCAGAAACTCTGAGTCGTACTGTAAACGTAGGTATATGTGTAATCATTAATATATACTTTATAGCTCTGTTTAACTACATTGAGTACTATTTTGTCTACACCACTGATTAAATAAATAATTATTTGCTCACCTGTATTTGTACGTAATCGCTGACATATATGGTCGATCATATATCTTTATTTAAGTCATTTCTACATCTATCTATCTATAGGTAAAGAGGTGGGTAAATCAAATAACTAAATATTAGCTACTGAATATGCGCGCGTTAGCATGCATGCACATGTAAGCAAATAAATATTTACTAAACTTACTTTAAGGTGTAAACATAACAGTGCTCGATGTAGTTAGACAGAGCTAAGAAATATATATTAATAAATATATATATACCTACTTTTGGACAACAACTTAAGTTTCTTTGTTCTACCAACTCATCGGGCACGAAATGTAACTTATTATGTTTTTTTTATGGGAGGAAGGCTAATTTACACGCATATTCACAGCTCAAATTTAAAATAAGTTAACTATAATATTGGGGTATAAATACAAACACTTTGATAATATAGGTGAAAATGGTTAAAGCGGTAATCAATATATAACCTAAAATATGGGATGTGAAAGCGAAATTCGGATAATATATTTATATTTATCCAGAATTAAAACATTTTATGAGAAATTTCTTTACATCTTAGAATGAATTCATTTCAGTTTTTAAGCAGATTTAAAGTGTTAATATTTTTAATGGTGAATCTTTTCCCAAAAGAGATTGCATCGGCTACGGCGGCCGGAAAATGCTGTGATTTCGGCGACGAAATCCCAATTTACTACCGGTGTGTAGTCATCTGTTTTAATATCTCAGTAACATTTTGAGAGTGCTGTGGCATTTGCATATTTCTAATAGTTAAGTGTCATTGTGTGATGATAAAATCTCGTTTACCAGCTATTTGCTGTTGAGCCGAAATAAAGTGTGGTTTCGCCATTATGCCTGATGCTAGCCTTATAGATGACGCCTTTATACATACATTTGTTATTCATATATATGACAACAAAGATGAGGACAATAGTCCGAATAATGTAAATAGTGTACATAATACCCCATCTCAGAAATATAGACAGATACTGAAATTTTTGTGTACTAAATTTAGGAAAATTCTACCGATCTTTGTTCTGATATTATTGTTAAAAAGTAGATTGAGCCAAATTATATTTCGTTTAATATTTCTATTCTTACTAGTGTTTGAAATGTACTCTAGTTTAATACTGTGTTTAATGTCATTTAGTGCATCAACATATTTTGTCAACGATGTTTTTGTTGTTAGAGTTAGTATAGAGTATGTGTTGTACAGATTTGTGCAAGTTATTCCTGGTGGGTGGATTCTTTCCTAATATATATATAAATATAAAGCTCTTTAGCATAAGGCATGTGCATTCCTTCGGATAGTGTCCAGAATGTTGTTCACTTTGGCGTTAGTGATAGCAGTGATATTGCCCCTGTTTCTTGAAGAATTTGAAGAGTTGTTTGCTAAACCAGTCTTCTTGTTGTGGATTGGCGTTATATAGAAGGATAACTACGTCGTCTATGTACTGACCAGTGTTCTCACTATCGAAAGTATACCTAAGTCTCCACTGAAAAAGAATGAAACGAGTTCACAAGCTTCCGCTTTTTCAATGCCCCCCTAACCTACACACTAGTTTCTATATTTACACCCCAATATTATAGTTAACTTATTTTAAATTTGAGCTGTGAATATGCGTGTAAATTAGCCTTCCTCCCATAAAAAAACATAATAAGTTACATTTCGTGCCCGATGAGTTGGTAGAACAAAGAAACTTAAATTGTTGTCCAAAAGTAGGTATATGTATATTTATTAATATATATTTCTTAGCTCTGTCTAACTACATCGAGCACTGTTATGTTTACACCTTAAAGTAAATTTAGTAAATATTTATTTGCTTACATGTGCATGCACGCTAACGCGCGCATATTCAGTAGCTAATATTTAGTTATTTGATTTACCCACCTCTTTACCTATAGATAGATAGATGTAGAAATGACTTAAATAAAGATATATGATCGACCATATATGTCAGTGATTACGTACAAATACAGGTGAGCAAATAATTATTTATTTAATCAGTGGTGTAGACAAAATAGTACTCAATGTAGTTAAACAGAGCTATATATTAATAATTACACATATACCTACGTTTACAGTACGACTCAGTGTTTCTGGTACAAAAAGTTACGTACTGTTTAATACGCTTGTTTTTTTTTTAAATAATTTCTGAGTTTCATGGGAGCAATGCTACATTGTGTGTGGATTCCAAGTTCAAGATTATTGTATTGGGGTATAAATTCAAAATATAGAATTGTAATGAAAACTCGGACTAGTTCGGCTTAACATGCTTTTATTGAACGTAATTGAAGAGTCTTTCCATCTTAGCTAAGACGACGTGACTTATTTATACGAATCATAAGGCAGGGTTGGTAATCGGATTGTTTTACCACATTCTTCCTTTGTTTTCTTCTAGTCCGACAGAAAATCAGGTGACTGAATCTCTTGACAATTCTCGGTGGATCGTCTCGGTAGCAGCTGATCTTGGTTTTCAAGTGTTACGGGAACAGTCGACTAGAAGTATTTTGTCTAATATTGTTTTTGCTTCCTTCTTTGATTGAGACGCTGTGATTCTGAATGCTGATTATCAATGTTTGTGGCAATATGCTCTTATTTTTAAGGAGATATTCTGGTGTCGATCTCTGAATCGTCACTATGGGGGCCTTCTTCCTCAGGAGAATCCAATGGCAGCGTTTCATCGTTACTATCCAGAGGGAGATATATTGCTTCAGGAGAGATCTACTCCTCCCTCTGCTTTGATAACTCGCCGATCGGGGCCAAATCTCTTAGGGAAACATTCGTTTGTCTCCCGTCGGTGTGCTGGTTGTGGGTATAAAGTGGCTTCGCCTCGAGCACATTCACCTTACTCACAGGCGAATCATACTTACTTTGTCGAACACGGTTTCATAGTAACACATTACCTGGCTGTGAGAACCACGAAGGGAGCGAGATCTCGGCCGAACTTCGCCTTGGAAATTTTAAAAAACTTTCGTGAGGTGTTAAATTAGTCTTTGTATACAATAGTGTTCTTATAGCGTACAGAGCCTCGGTTATTAAATCTTCCCAATATCTAATTTGAAGGTTTGGGTTCTCAAGTGCTAAATGTACAATCTTCCATATTATGCCATTGTATCTATCACACTATCCATTCCCTTGATAATTATATGCGGTCGTCCTGCTTACGGCCAATCCCTGTACCAAGAGGAATCTTCCTAGTTGATCAGACAGAAAAGAAGTCCCGCGATCTGTGTGAATATATGCTATCGACACGAATACTGAGAACATTGAGCAAAGGCAGCGCCTGACCGTTGTTGCACATATATCTGGACAGGGAAAGACAAAATAGAATCGCAAATAGTCGTCAATGACAGTAGAAGTTTGTTTCGGGATTTAGATGAAAGAGGCCCCTTAAATTCACGATCAGCCTCTCAAATAACTGTGTAGATTTTACTAGGATTCCCGGTTCGGGTTTGTAGAACCTTGGTTTTATTCGATCGCAAATCTGACAACTGTTTGTTATTCGTTTCACGTCCTGAAATGAAAAAGGCAAATTCCGTCTTCGAACCACATGCATTATCCTCGTGATGCGTGGATGAAGGAGATCGTTATGAATTTTTTCTAGATCTTTGTTGCTGTTTATTGAATCACACACTCTTGACATCGCGTCAGTCGTTGCATTTTCTGTTCTCGACCGATAGAAAACGTCAAACGAAAAACAGGAGCAGCTCTACCCTCCATCTCGCTATCTTTTCATGTTTTATTTTGCTTGACGTCTTGGAATTAAACATGAAAGAGACTGACATTGATCAGTTAAGAGTGCTGCCATTTTTTATCGCCTCGACTATGGCATGAGCTTCTTTTCGAGAGCTGAATACGCTAAGATTTTGACAAGGGTCTGGAGAATAATACTACAGCGCGCCCGGATTGCCTTAACGCGGCAGCTATGGCGTAGACGGAAGCGTCGGCCTCTATTTATAGGTGAATGCTAGGATTCACTGAAGTGATGGCTGAGTTGGCAATATCTCCTTTTAAACCCTCAAAGGCTTTAACGACAGAAGATAAAGGAAATTTAGTAATTTTCGTATGTGGGTGTACTTTCTCAGAGAAGTAGAGTATCCATTGAGAATAATGAGCAAGCACAGCAATGATTCGTCGCAAAGCGGCTATGGTGTTGGGAAAATAGTTTTAACAGTGTTTTTAGCCTTTCAGGGTCTTGCTTCATTATTCCTTTACCCACAATATACCCAAGTAGTCTGATTGTTGTCGACCTATAATAACTGTTGTCATGGTTGAGTGCAAGATTATATTTCTTGGCAGCTGCCAAAAACTGTTTTTTGTTGTGATTGTGACCGGTTCAGTCATGACCGCACACTCTCACATTATCTATGTCGGCAAAGGTGACTTGTTTTTCTTCAAGAAATAATTTATCGAGTATCCTCTAAAATAGGAAATCCAGTTAATGACACCAAACGGAATCCGTCGGAAATGATAAAGTCGTCTGTAGGCTTCAAAAGCCTTATAATGCTTATCTTTATGGTCTCTAGCTATTTGGTGGCAAGCACTCCTTAGGTCTAAGGTGCTAAATATTCTGTATTTGGCGATCTCGTTTATCATCTCGTCTATACGGGGTATAGGGTATGCATCCAGGAGGGTGCACTTATTTATTATTTGGGAGTAGTCTTTGACTATCCTTTTACATTAATTTCAGATGATTTTATTTACTTGTGTCCTCCATTGTGATCTGATTTCTTCGATTATTCCTTCTCTTAACATTTTTGCTTGAATAAATGTTTTGTCTCCAAGAGAATATTTTCGAAATTTGGTAGCCACTGGTATACAGTTTTATTTAAGTTTTCTTAAAGAGATGGCTATTGTACATTTATATCGGCCAAGCCACACATGTTCAACGCCGGTTTAGGGCCCCCAAAAGGAGATTAATATTAGAATGCTGTTTGAGGAAATCGTGGCCCAGTATGACATCGAAGGCCATATTTGGTATCACGAAAAATTTGGTGTTAGTTGAGTTGCTTTAATTCAACTCTAGGCCGGTCAAAATATATCCTCTAACCTGCGAAGATAGTGAAGTGTTCGCCATAGCCACCTGGCTATTACAATGTACGATTTTAAATCTGTTTCTTTTTTCAATATCAGCGTAAATAAAACACCCCGGGCTTCTGTATCAACTAGAATATTCATTTCTACCCCCGTTTGTTTTTACCGTTAATATAGCCTTTGAATAACATTTAGGGTTTGGAGTTGATGCGATACTAGTCGCAAATGGGACCATTCTAACCAGATGAAAAAAGCTTGATTGACAAACCTTAGGGAAATGTACCCTCTTCCCGCACTTGTGGTATTTAGTTTCCCTGGCTGGGCAACAACACCTGTGGTTTAGTTTGAGACCACAGAAATAAAAAAAAAATATTCGTCTGGCTGCAGTACTAGCATTGTATGTAATGTCTTCCGGAAAGTGAAGATTTTGAATTGGCGGAGGTGGGGGCAGAAACGAGGATGTCTATCGTAGAGAACTGTGTTTTCCCCCTGATTCGGTCGTTCGAACTGGTGGACTAATAAGAGTGGGATTACTTAGTGCAGCTTCTGCAACACTTGTTTGTAGGTATGGACAAGATTGCTTTCCTGTTATGTCCAAGTTAAGTACCTGTTTGCAAGCAGTAGCTAAATCTAATTGTTTATTTTCCAGCAATCTTTGACGGATATAGTTCGATTCTAATCCATTTATAAAGGAGTCTCCGATAAATCCGTCATTTGCCCGATCTGCTGTCGTTACTTGAAAGTCACAGCTGAAGATACTGTTCTAACCCCTCATCAGAAGATTGGCGGGTAGTTGCTAATACATGCCGGGCAAAGATAATGTTTCATCTCTTCACAAAAATTCCATCTAAGACCTCCATGGCACTCTAGCAGGTTTGGCAGTGAGAAATATTGGTATATATACGAATATGGAAACATGCTTCATTAAAAGGTGAAGTCTATCCGTATCAGTAATAGGAATGGATGAATTGTTTTTCAGTGCAAGCAAGAATCCTTCGAATAATCGTTTCCAGTAGATCAAGACGTCAGTAAAAGGCGGGTTTGCGGATCCAAGTCAAGGCATTCTGGTTTAAGATGTTCGCCCATAATTACGTTCAATAAATTGTAATGAAAACTCGGAGTCTAGCTCGGCTTAATGTGCTTTTATTGAATGTAACGGAAAAGTCTTGACATTTTGGCTTAGTCGGTATAACTTATTTATATAAATCATAAAACAGGGGATGTAATCGTGTTGGTAGGTGGATATCGAAAAACAAACTTATTAATAGAAAGATTTATAGATATATTGATTCGTTAATATGTATTGAGGAACAGATAAAATTATTGCAAAAAAAAAGTTGGTAGTTATTATAGCAATGAGATCCCAATTTACTACAGGTGTGTAGTTATCTGTCTTGATGTCCTAGAAAAATTTAGAGCGTACCGTGTTATTTGAATCTTTCTTATTGTTAAGAGTCATTTTATGATGGAAATACCGGATTTCCCAATGGATAACAGTGAAACCAAAAATAAAATTTAGTCTCGCTAAATGCTGTCTTTGTAAATAATGCCTTTATTCATGCTTTTAGAATTAACTGGGAAGGTACTATAGTTTGGGCAATTACAATTTTGTAAGAACTGTCATTACTATTGAAGTCGTTTAAATATTTGTTTAATATTTAACTATTATGTTGTGATATATACTTCTCAAGTTTTTTTTGTTACTGTAATTTTAATGTTGTTCTTGTTGAAAATCCTTTTGAGTAATGGAATATGAAATGTTTATGGATTAAATTAAGTAAAATTTTATCTATGTTGGTTTTGACATTACTGTTATATGGTGAGGTAAACCAAATTATTTTGCATTTTCTGTGCTTATTCGTTTTGTTGTCAGTCTTATTATTGTCGAGGTATTTTAGATTAACATTGCGTTTGTTTTATTAGTGCATCTACATATTTAGTTTTAAATTTGCCGAAAATATCTTTATTTCTAAAGTTAGTAGACAGCCTATGTTGCACTGATTTGTGCAAATTATTTAAAATTCCTGGAGAATGCTTAGATTCTTTGCTAATGTATTTATGATTATAAATTTCTTAAGTGAAAGGCTTTTATATTCCTTTGGATAGGCCAAGCGCGGCGTCCAGAAAGTTAATCAGTTTAGCATTGGTACTTTTGGTCGTATTTAGTCCATGGTCCGTGAAAAAATTAATAAGTTGTTTTCTAAGGCGGTCTGTATTTTGAGGGTTGGTATTACGTCGGAGGATAACTCCGTCATCTCTGTACAGACCTGTTTTCTTGCTATCAAAAGTATACCTAAGTCTTCACATTAGTAATATGCCAACAAATTCACTGTTAAGGACCATAAGGATAATTTTTTCAATAATCCGCAGTTCCGATTTCATAACGCTTCCAAAAACAACATAGGAAAGATCAACAAGCTTATCGAACGAGCCCGAAAATATGCTAGGAACGATATAGCGATCAACCAATGGATAAATACAAAAGATGCCGTCAATTGGTTCTTTAAAATAAAAAATAATAACGATGCTCTTTTATGCAGTTCGACATCTCCATTTTTTACTCGTTGAAAACAGAAGGCCTACGCGTAGCGGCTATAAACCTGGCCAAAAATTATGCACCATCACTGATGCGGAGACTAACATCATCAGACAATCCCGGAAACATATTATTTCATGATGGTTCCATGGGGATAAAAAAAAGTCAACCCAAACTTCAACATAGGAATTGATTCTGAGGAATCTTGCGAATTGGTTGGTATATTTTTTAAAGACTATCGTAAACCCACACAGAAAAAAAGCTATCTAATCACCTTATATTCCCCCGAAACCAAAGAATAAAATCTGGATTAGTCATAGGATTCTACCTCAGAGACTTTAGCATATGTAGCTCGAAATAACTAAATGAAAAAGAGAGAGATATTGAGAAAACATTCGAACATTTCCACTACCCACAATAACTTCAACGCAAAATATCGAGCTTAAAAATTCACCCCACAAAAAAAAGAAGAAAAAAAAGGACAGACACCAGCAATAAAACCTCTAACAAAATGCCAAACAATTCATAATCCTGCCGTTCAACACTGTTTATACTAATCTCTCAAACAAATTAGTAATCCCTAATACTAGGATCGTTACCACCATCTCCAAGACAAAAGGATATAATTAGGAAGAAAAAATAAACCCAACAACGATTCAAATACCGGAATTTATCAAATAAATTATTTATGTGGAGGAGACATCACATGATCTAACACCCGCATGTACAAACACAAGTGTCTTGCGTTTGAAAATTCATCTAACTCTCAAGTTTTCCATCGAAACGATGCTGGACATAACTCTGATTTCAATAATGGCATCCTAATTAAAAAAAAAAAAACAACAACTTAAGTGGTTAAGGAGAAAATCCATTGAAAACTTCATAATAACATTATTACCAACTATAACCACACGCTTAAAACGTTACATTCCATCGCCATCTTTCTTTGAATCCATTCTTAAATAAACTAACTTATATTTATCTAATACGAAGAATATATTCTTAAAAAGATGAGCCATAAATAAAAAAAAAACCTGTGACTCTCCGATGTGAGGTCTAACTGCACAAAGGTGAAGAGAAATATATATATATATATATATATATATATATATATATATATATAACAAAAATATATATATATATATATATATATATATATATATATACATATATATATATACTGTGTTGTTTTGAATACTAATATGCAAAATACATCTCAAACAGTTAAAAAATTAAGAGAAGCTAACAACACTAAAGAAACACTCCTTGAAAATTGGTAAGAAGGTGGCTGAAAGCGCTTGGGACAATGGATTGCATGGGCAGTTTTTGTCACTTACGACAAACAGAAAACGCTAGCACGCTGGAAAACTGAATAAAAAATAATTAAAATTTCCTTGTCCGTCATGTTTAACGAAAGTTGTTTAAAAGAAAGGAGGTTTACCATTATATATATATATATATATATATATATATATATATATATATATATATATATATATATATATATATAGAGAGAGAGAGAGAGAGAGAGAGTAAAATGTTTGTGCTCGTTAACCGATATATATATATATATATATATATATATATAACATGCGCAGGCGTGTTACTCCGTGATGTTAGATTGGCTTGAATCTCTCTGTGTATCTCCGTGACTAACCACGAGCAATTGGGCCGAAATGAAAGATATTAATAAAATCGAGTACACTTATTTTCTTTCCCGATTTCTCCTCGATTTTTCGTATATTTTCTAGCCAATTATAGCCTTGTTCGTCTATCCGGTAAAATCAATTTGTCAGGCTGTCTCTCTGGCAGTCGTCTTTACAGTCTCTCCTGATTTCATCTTAACAACCTACTTCTGTTTATCACGAAACACGAACTACTTTTTTGTTGCATTAAAAAAAATCTCGTTAAGATATTTTCCTCATCCGTATATGTAAGTGTAGTCTGTTTTGGTGCAAGCAACTGCTAACTGACAGACTCCCCACCGAGCAAATTTCATCTTAACTACCGCGAGCGACAGACTGGTGATGATTGCCTCCCCTGGAATATAACAACATTCTTAATTGCAAAAGATAGAAGTAAAAAAAAGAGGAAAAACAGTGTAAGAACAAAATAAAAGAAGGCGTACTCCTGCATCGTCTTCTATCCACATATGCTTCTATGCCATATCCACCGAAATGTTGAAATTCTGTGCCGAACCAGGAAACCTTTTCCCACAAAAATGTGATGATTGGTAAGTTGGTAAAATTTTGGAGAGTTGGTATGTCTGGAATATTTGGGAGACATTCGTGTGTGTGTGCATGTACTCGGTCCCTTCAGGATGTAATCGACCAGTTTTTCTACGACTTTCTTCATTTTATTTTGGCAGCCAGATCGACTTCCCAAAATATGACCAAAGATCAAACAATTGACTTGGAAGCAGGAATGAATTCTGTATCAGACCAAAGACTTTCCGCACCCTATTGAGGACCAAGAAAAAAATCACACAAATATTAAATAATTTTCTTTTGAAGATTTTTTGGATGATAATTTATTTACGAGGGTATGCTGACATGTTCATAGGCTGACCATGAAGGAGTAATGCTGGAGCTTTAGAATATTGCCTCTGTTAATGTCAACTGCATTGTTTATTTCCAGGTAAACTGATGTCTGTTCATACTGTTGCTCAAAAAAACATGAATATAGGAGTTGAGTGATCAACGAGTTCGAAGCCACAGTCACTCAGAGTGGCCATTGAAACCAATAAAGCTTATGCTGGAGCATTGTTGTCATGACACCTTTCGACAGGTTTCCTGAGAGTTTGCTCTTGATAACAGTTTGTAACTGACAAAGCATGTTGGCATTGTACTTTTCATTGATGATGTGGTCCTCTTGTATATAACCAATAAACACAATGCCTTTTGCATCCCAAAATCTGAGACAATCAACTTTGCTGCAGATGAAACGATTGTGAACTTTTTTGGAGCAGGTGAGGAGAGATTTTTACACTGCATGAGTTGTCCCATTGTCTCAAAGCGATGAACTCATCCTGGGTTAGGAAACCAGCAAGATATGCCTCAAATAATGTCAGATTTTCCCGTGATGGGATCAGATTTTGATCCTGTGGCAGAAGACGTGACCCCCACCAAGCAGAAAGTATCGTTATACCAAGTTCATTGTGCAGAATATTATCAACTCCGTCACTGGATAATATGGTAACAACATTGACTTTTTTATTTAGAGTCATTCGCCTGTAATCAATTGCCATATTGTGAAAAATGGTTTCCATAGTGTTGGCAGTTGCAGTATGTCCAGAACTTGGATCATAATTAAGACTCCTCCTCGCCTCCTAAACACATCTGCTCACTTTTGTGCTTTTGATTAAAGCTGAAGCCTCCTCCCTAATATAGTAACCACGTCAGTATAAATGTCCTTTGGGTTAAACCCCCTTTCCCAACGTACATGATAACACCACAACGCAAAATTTTGTCATTTTACATGAGAAGTTGCTACACTTATAGTATTCTTCGAACAATCATATATCAGTTTATCTGGAGAGAAACAATGCAGTTATGAAGAAGAAGTTGTGAAATGAATGCATTTCACAGCTCTAACATCACTTCATAGTCAGCCTATGAACTTTTCAGCTCACCGTCATATATATATATATATATATATATATATATATATATATATATATATATATATGATGACGGACTCTCTGGTCGGTTTTGATGTATGCTGATCCGACAACCTCACTCATTTCTTCAGTTCTTATGTTTGTGTCGTATGTGACATTTTAGTCCAACTAGTGACTTGCATACAAGTCCATATATTGTGAAACAGCGAGGATATCGGGCATAGCAACAGAAACATTTGCTGACATTTTTTTTTAATTAAGTTAGGACAATTATACTTGCTATCAGAAAGACATGACTAAAATTTTTGGAACACGTAATGATGAAAGTGGGCCTGAAAAATGTAACTTTAAGATTGAGGGTGTTGATTTTCAAGCCGTACTTGGCTTCACTTTTCTTTATGAAAGACTATGAAGCTTAGTAAACATCTCTACTATGAACCATTATATTTGTATGTAGGTATGCTTGTAGTTACAGCTTGTTGCCGCGACCATTCATTTTGTTGACACCAATTTCTATTAGACCTGACAGGTATGTGCTTATTGACCTGACAATCAAGAGTTACTTGAAAACACTCTAACAAATCAACTATTTCTAAGCTTCCCTACAAAATAATAATAAAAAAAATTACATCTTTTATAATAAGCGCCTATCGGGTCGAAGAAAAATCTAAAAAAATAAATGGCAATGAAATATACTGCAGTACAGTGGTAGGATCTTATCAAACAATATCAAGTTGAGAAACTTAAAATAAGACATTTTTATTGAGAATTTCCCCTTGAAAACATTATTGTTTATAGCTGACAAGGCTTCATTAAAAAAGATTCAAAAACCCTTATTGCTAATACTACATGGGAATATAAATAAAAATCACAACCGTGGAGATACAGAATAATCATTTTTATATTAGAATATCTGCAGCCGCAGGTTTCTGTAACCTAATCAATAAAGCAGCTGCCGCCTTGAAATATTTTTATGTGGATAGTTTAAGGTTAGCCGATGGCTTATTACTTATATTTACTTCGCGTTGTTTATTAGCGACTTTATCTGAGATTCCATGAAATGAAATTGAAATTAAGAGGAAGAAGCCTGTGGAATTAATAAGAAATTCATACAAGTTTTAATCTGTCTATACATTGACAACTTGGAACGAGAGTAAGTACAGATTTTCAATATATTCAAGTGCACAAAATAGAAAAATTTCAGCAGTATTGAAATTACCCAATGAGGAGAAGACTAGATTTTAAAGGATGTGGCAGCAACATAGAAACAATGAAATACAAACGGAAATGCAATGGGTTAATAGTAGTGATTTACTGGGAAAAGTAAAAACAAGTTACATTCTTACAACTGGTAAAATTACACACTGGGATTTTAAGAGCAAAGTAGAAACTTTCATTCAATAGAATAAATCAGATTCAGTTGTTATTAAATCATGGTTTACTCATTCGTGCAACATAGCTGAAGAATAAAAACACATATTGTAAATAATTCTGAACTTGTGACTTAAGATGGGTTAAAGTTTAGCGAGTTAGACTAACTGACTATTACTATCAAGTAGTATTTTCGATTCTCACTGAGTGCCATATACTTGTGTCTATATACTGAGCAATGCTTACTAAATGACAGCGTTTACTTTGATGGTTAAAATCTGATAATTTCATGTGAGCTCTGTGTGATTGCGAAATTGTGTGTAAATATCGACCTGTCCTTTTCAATTATCGTGAACGATTGACGTTTTCCATTTGCTGAAACATTAATTGTAGATGCTCAAACCACTCTTTAGTAATTATGACATACATCGATGAGTCACTGGTATTTTTATGTGCAATCTGTGTTGCTGTGTATTTACCGAAATAGGAACGATGTTATATTCTTCAAGTGCCATTTACTGCTAGTTGATGACAATTAGGAAAAACGGAACGATTTAAAATAAAATATTTGCATTAAATGGTGGTAAGATCTTATATTTAAAATTGTTTTTCTAATTTGTGTGTCATTTGAAGCTTTAAAAACCTTCTTATTCAAAATTTCAAATCCAGGAAGGAAATTCTCACGGTCCTTTTATTTTAGATTCCTTTTGATTAATAATGAAGGGAAATAAATGATTAAAAACAAAGTAGTAATCGAAGAATCAACATCCTCTTTATATCGTTTTTTGGCAAGATGAATATTCGATTCTATTCCGATTTTAAAGTAAACGAGGAGAAATAAAAAGAAATAATTTGAATTTATTTTATGCTCATTAAATTATTTAATGATTTCATTTCATTTTTTTCAAAAATAGTTTGTGAAAGTAGTTTGGCGGAAATTTTAAAAAATGTGTTAAAATAGCAGGAATGGATATAATTCAAAGAAGAAAAGGATTGAAGCTGAAGGAAGGAGATAGGTAGAGAGTGGGGAAGTAAAACTTTGAGAATATTTGGGAGGAAATAATCGAAGGAAAATGGCATAAAGAGAAAAAAATTACATAACGACATAAAAGCTTTCTTTTTTCATCATTTTAAGCGTACATATTTACATATGCAGTTATTGTCTCGTTCTAGAAGATATTTGGATTCAGTTAAATGATAACCATTTCATGCTTTGGTGATTTTCTCAGTGGAACTTTTCTGATCATTTGATTTTCATTTACATTTTACGGCTCAAAATTGTAAAATTAAAAAAAAAAGAGGAAGAATAAAATATTGCCTTGAAAACAAAATTACATCTTAAAAGGTACTGTCTCGATCAGAAGCATTTCTGTTCCAAAAATACGTTTGCGCGTATACAATCTATCTATCTATCTATCTATCTATCTATCTATCTATCTATCTATCTATCTATCGTATTCTATTCCTATCTATCTATCCATCCTTGTGTATGCATAATTATCTATATGTAACATATATATATTTCTGAATAGTTTTATATGTAAAATATTGGGATTAATGCATGTGATAGTTAAGTGAATATATTTATATTTTCTTAGAAAATCGTATAGCAACAGATATAATGGACACACGCAAAACACAGACAGACACACTCACACACACGCGTGCACACACACGCTCTCTCGCACAAGCACACACATATACATACATACATACATACATATATATATATATATATATATATATATATATATATTGGAACTGATTGGCTTCAATACAGATTATATATAAAAAACATAGGTAAGGTCTAATTATGAGCAAATCTGCTCATCAAAATCGTGAGAAACAACAATAGGTTGCTTTAATCTGTCATCAGGGAAAAAATCAGCGAGGCGTTGTGAATAAAAATAAATCCTTTTCTTAATCCGAATTAATAACTCAAGATTTTCGATTTTATTTAAAACATTTTTCATGCTAAGCCAGCTCTTGTTAAATGCGATCCACAAAATAAAATGCATTTCTGTCTCCTTCGGCCTCTTCTCTTCTCTCGGTCGATTGATTAAGCTCCTTCTTTATACTTTTTTCCTACTATTTTATTATCCAGTGTTTCCCTCCCTCATTCTCTCTTTCTCCCTCTCTCTCAAACACACGCATAATCACAAACACGCACGAAATTATACACACTGACGTGGCAAAACTATGGAATATCAGTATGTAAATTTAATGGCAGGTAGCGCTAACTATTTTGCTTTTATGCAAATAACAAAACCGTTATCAGTTGAGCTCTAACATTTTCTGTCCTGGATATGACGATAAACTACATCAAGCAGCAAGGTTTCTGAACCTCTTAATTGCTGTTGTTCCTAGGTGCACCCTGACCCGGGGTGGTAGCACCTGGTAGTGTCCCAACTATAGAGAAATATTTTACCCCCTAACCTGGGATCAAAACATCATGAAAGTATAAAAATAGATTTTTATAGTAAAATATACCGGCAATATATTTTCGAAAATATATTACTAGCAATACATTTTTGGAAAAGAAAATATTGCCCGCAATATATTTGTTTTTGTATAAAAAAAAAACCTTTTACTAAAATACTTCAATGAAACCTGATCGACAAGCTGAATTCTTACAAAGAATACATATTCTGTTCATACGAACCTATCCTAAAAAATCTTGTCGGTATTAAATAATCCATGGAGGTTGATATTGGATTCTGATCGAAGTCGTCGTGAATTTTGGAAATGAGGTGAATTACTTGAATTCAAACGAGACATAGTATGTAAGATGGACAACATTCCATTTTGAGAGTTGAATTCCTTGTTGGTTGCTATATGAAGATTCCATAGCGCAGCTTAGATCAAG
The DNA here is from genome assembly GCA_903632075.3 of Acanthosepion pharaonis. Classification (NCBI taxonomy): domain Eukaryota; kingdom Metazoa; phylum Mollusca; class Cephalopoda; order Sepiida; family Sepiidae; genus Acanthosepion; species Acanthosepion pharaonis. The sequence goes on from CAHIKZ030002666.1 coordinate 1,409,172, forward strand.
TTAATGTTATGTAAAATTTGGGAAACGTTTGCAATATGTTGAGTCGCTCTCATATGCAATGTTTTACTGCATTTTTCTCCGGTATTTACAGTGTTGTATGAATGTTAGTTTTTTATCGAGAATTACTCGCAAGTACTCGTCTCCCATTTGGATTTCAGACCTTCAATTTGCAAATTTGGATCATTATTCAGTCTCACGTATTTTGTTGTCGTTTTTGAAAATCTAAAACCGTTATTTATTTTCCATCTGTTTATCTTATACAATGCTGCAATTTCCTCTCTATGGTTGGTGCATATTTTCGGAATGGTAATTACAGTAAAGTCATCTACGTATAAAGATCCATTTATACTTTGACTAAGTTCTTTTGTAATGTTATTTATTTTAATTCTGAAGAGAGCAACTGACAGTATGCTCCCTTATGACACTGCTTATTCTTGATTTTTTGAATCAGAAAGAATAAATCCAATGCAGACCTGCGAACTTCTACTCGAAAGAAAATTCTTAATGATTTCTGATAGTTTACCTTTCATTCCGAGATCATATGGATCTCGCATGATCCCATATTTCCAACTAGTTTCCAAGCCTTTTCCAAGTCAAAGAATACAGTAGCCACACACATTTTGTTTACATATGCTCCCCTTTCCAAGCGAACCAGGGGATCCACTGTAATTTTGTTTTTGTTAAAGCCATATTGTAAGCCAATCTTTAATTTGCTGGACTCCAAGTACCAAACTAAGCGATTATTCACCATTTTCTGTCAAGGCTTTACATAAACAGCTTATGAGAGAAATCGGACTATAATTTCAAGTACCTGAAATGTCTTTTCCCTGTTTAGAAATCTATGGGAGAGTTGTTTGTCGAAATAGTGCAGGTAAACTGCCTTTGTTCAGATATCATTATATATTTCTAATAACAATTTTAACGACTCTTTTTGGAATTGTTTTAAAAACTCACAGTGAACGTAGTTCGGTTCTACTGCCGAATTATGTTAACTTTTAATAGAGTCTTCTAGTTCTGTCCAAGCGGATAGATTTTAAGCATTTTCCAGATTCTTTTTTTAAAGTTTAATTTCTATTTTTCTGGATTTTAAAAAAAAATAGTTTGTGATTGTATTCTTAGAGAATGTTTCAATCGATATGCCTATTTTTCTATTATCATGCTCTTATTTATTGAGAGATATTTTACTGGTAGACGTTGATGTTTTCCAGTTACTTTTTCAATTTCCCAAACACATTTTTCCACTTCCCAAACTGGTTTTAGTTTTGTATCCGAATTGTGTTTGCTGAAATATTTTTGCCAACAATTCTTTATGGCTTCTTTCATTGCTTTACCGGCGTTTGTTCTATTTATTTTATAGTCAATGATGATAACGAGTGTTAGTTCTTTTCAAAAGTTTTGAAATTCTGCTTTACGCTGTCTAATTGGTACTTTGCATTAATCATTGAACCAGGGTTTATTTCTTCAGCTTTGTGCTGAGAATTGGGGAATGCATTATGTTGCTATGGCTATTAGGGTCTTCGTGAAATTTCCTGCTGTTTTTATTCTGAGTTCATTTTTCTCAGTCAGATTTGCTTAGGCACCACCTAGGGGTTGCTCATCGATCACCCTGTTGCTCAGGATAATGGGGAAAAAAGTCTTCTACCGCATGTATCTTTGTAAATCACACCAGGTAAAGTCCGGGTAAATTGCTGGATCACACACACGTTTAGGTCAATTGCTGACCGTCTTCCAATTAGTGGGCCGATGAGTATCACTGCACCCTAGTTGAGCAGACATAGATCATTATCCGTAATTAATTTTTCCATAATTATCCATTTTTTGTTTGTTTGCTTTGATTTCCGAATGGTATTTTGGCTATTAAAATCCCCGAAGAGAACGAAGGATTTGTGTAAATGATTTACCAGACCTTCCATCTTGCCTTGTTCTATCTGTTTATACAGTAGGATACACAGAGAGCATCTGGTTAATAGTATTCTAATATTAATATTATATTTTTTAAATGTTTCTAATATTAACATTATCTTTTTAAAGAAATCCAGATAACACTAGGATCCAGTGTTACTGTTAGAATAGGCAATTCATTTTAATTTGGTTTCAGTCCATGACAGTTCCATTGTAATATTTTATATCCCATGTTTGTATTTTCATTTGAGTTTTATACTTTTTATGCTTTGGTTTTTGTTTCGAACTGTTTCACTGTATATCACACGCTCTCTCTAGTATCTCAAATTTATTCAAGTCAGGAGGAGAGTTTAAGGATAATTTAGGGGCGAAACATTCAGCTTTATCAGCAGAGAGTTGGAATTGAATAATTTAAATACACTACTACAGAGCCACCAGTAATCACCAGAGCCAAAGTTGGTTGATGTAATACGGCGTCTCATTCTCTCAGCAGAGACTTAGCTCCTTTGAGGAAACGTTTACATTTATTACTTGCAACCACAAATAGGCGTCTATTGTGATGGGAACTGTCATATTAGTATAGCCGGAAATAGTGGTTACTGTAGTATATAGCGTCAGAGCATACTGCTGTGAACCATGGAGAAGGTTGATATTTGATTTGATATTTCTGAGAGAACATGAGAAATATCAGGAAGAATGTCGCGGACCAAATGAAAAAAACCCAAAAAACAAGAGACAATCGACGAAGAACATTTGTAACAGAGAATTTAATATTCAATCAATTTTCGGGATTGTCTTCAGCTTTTCGACAGAAAGCTCTCGCTTCATTTTCCGTCCATCCATAGGTGACATTTTGATTTGAGAGTACGTTGTGTTGTGGACATTTCTATCATGCTACGCATCAGGTTGATATAGAATATCTTATATAGACAATAATATCGTATGGGAAAAAGGCTACACGAGAAGATTTATTAAAGAGACAATAGAAAGGAAAAATCAGAAATGGAAAAAAGAAAGGAAATACATGAACACTATCTAAATGGATATATAAAGAAAATGATTGAAATAAAAACAAATTTCATGAAGGAATATTCTTTTGACGCAAAGAAATAAATTAACACAACGAAATGAAAGTAGAAAATACAAGTGAAATCGTAGAGTGTACGAATTGATGAATGATGAGACAAAACCTGATAGAAAGACAGGAATGTGGCAAACAAACATGAAAGAAACAAGTGCTTAACATGTATGACACAAAGAAAATAAAGAAATAAATATTAGAAATATATATTGCTTCAAATGATTTTGATTGAAAGTTCATCTTCTTTGCTTTAACCTGAAACGCCGAGCTAGTTAATATCTTACTGTGTGAAATTCTGAGATTAAACTGTTTTATAAACCCATCAATGATAACAGCTAATATCCTCATTTTTTTGTTTTTATTTCATTTCAACCAACAATTACTTCATCTTTCTCTCTGTGTCTGTTTTATTCCAATATTTCTATATATTAAAAACTTATCGATAACTGGTTGCCAAATAGCGCTGGAGTATGATGAAACGTTGGGAACAAATACGACAATTTTCATCAGAATGACTTTTGGAAAACAGGCAAAAAGGCAGAAATAATAGCAAGCACCAAAACGAATTAAAAATGTGGAAAGGCAGAAAGAAATTGGCATAAAATATTTATAGAAAGAAAATAAGAAGCAAGAGAACCGGAAGTAATGCAAGAAAATGTCAACGGAGGCCATCGAAACGGAAGGCACTGATTTTTAAAAATATTTCGTCCTCATGAGGATTGATTAGCAAAAGGTGGTAGTTGTAGGTTCAGATCATTACCTAGGCCTAATAAAAAGGTAAAAACCAAGGGATAAGTAAAAATGGCATCAACTATAAAAAATAAAATGTAAAATTATTAGATACGAACTCTACATGTGAAAGTTTGAAAAGTCGACTGGTCAAAATTTGGTCCAGATAAAAAGAAAATGAAGAAAATGTTTGAAAACTTCCGAAGGGAAACCATTAAAAATACCGGAATAAACGAATAACTAAATGAACTAACAGATTCAAAATAATCAGATATGTTTGAAATTTTCGATCCAAACAAAACTACATGGAAATTAAATGAAAAAAAATAGGATAAAGCTTTCCTTTTATATTATCATTATGATAATCATTGATTATCATAGCCTGGTTTTTAAATTGTTTTTTTAAAGGTTGCTGAAAACTTCATGGTTCGAGCAAGACAAGTTTGCAAAAACTATTTCGTTAGATTTTGGGAAGTCAGCTTTATTGAGAACCTTTCATTCAACATCTTCACTCCCTCACTCATTTCATTCACTCAGTCATACAATCTCTCTCTCTCTCTCTCTCTCTCTCTCTCTCTCTATATATATATATATATATATATATATATATATATACACATATCCATTATGTATGGTCACTTCAACCTTTCTTAATTTATTTAATATTATAGCTCTAATTATATATTGAACGCTTTTTGGGAGAAGTTCTAATAGCCTGAAAAAGTACGTAAAATTCTCGTAATTTTATCATAATTTCTCATTTGTATTATTATTATTATTATTATTATTGATATATTGTTCTAAATATTTAAATTAGGGGTTCAACTCGTATACCCCATGCTGTGTTGATTCCTGTCGATCACTCGTTCGTTATAAGTATAACACACACTTACACATACACACATATATGACTGTGTTTGTATGTATGTACGAGTACATGTGTATAATTCAGTAAATATTTAGCAATCAGTATTTACAAAAACGTAAGTTTATTGAGCAATTTGTGAAAAGGCGTTTGCTTACCGAATGGGGTCAAAAAGATGTAATTTGTATTTGGAAGAAAAAAACAAATAGAATTGCTTAGCCTGATCAGTTTAGATTATTGAGTAGAATAAATAAAATAACGCAAGTGTTCTCTATATGTATCAAAATAACTTTATGTTTTTCCACCTCTACTCTCTTGCTGATGAAAAATATGCGCATGCGCGTATTTATAGAAGAATAACAAAACCGGCTTCTTAATTCAGTTGCAAATTTATTCGTGGATTTTATTGCTTTTCATATGTACATACTTATGTGTATATGTGTGTGTATGTGTATTTGTCTGTATGAAAACGTTACTGTAAAAATGAAATGACCAAAATATTATGAGAATGAACTCCATGATTGATTGGTAAAATTAGATAAGATTGTAGAATAACAGAAAATTTCCCAGAAGTCTACAAGAAATATACGAACAACGAAGCGAACAAACCCAAATATTTGACCTTAGACACTACATCATCAAAAAATCCAATTACGATTGGATGATGAAGAGTTTTCACCCCGACTCACTTCCCAAAATTTGGCAAATGACCAAAAATATTTTTTGGAAAGCTTCTTAGTTGGGTCGAGAACTTTTCAGCAGTTCATCGGATATAGTCCGATATTTATTAGTATTTTCAAGATTAAACTATACGAGGGAATCCAAAAAAGTAATGTATGTATATTCAGTTTGTAAGTTTATATAAATGTGTTGGATAGAAAAGAGTGTACTGGACAATTAAAAATATGCGCTTATGTCGCTTCTACATAATGGTGTGTAGGGGTGATCTTAGGAATTACCTACGGAAAGACGACTGTGGGAATTACACTGAAATATCCCTTCTCTTTGTTGTTGATATGGACGGACGTCTCACCAACACCGCTGACGAAATGAATTCTGAATCACTGTGTGGTTTCCCATATGGTAAGTAGACGTTAGAAAATTACAGTAGAAATATGGATTGAGCAGAAAATGGTTCCGTATCAAGCCTTCGCTGAATATAATGAAAGCTTCTGATAGAGTGAACAGAAATTCCTTACAGAAACAAACTATTGTCATCGCTAATACGCGATTTCCTATACGTTAGCAACTGAGTTTTTTTTTTGCTCACACCAAGTGTGACATTTTGAATATTATGAATAACCTTTTCGAAGACATGTATCCCATTGGTTGTAACGATTATTTTGAAAACAAAAACGGCATAATAGTCCTACATTCTCTCAGGTAAAGTTTTCACTAAGCAAATCACTTATGTGTGTGTCATGAAATTGCAGTTTGTGGTAAAGTTCGTGTATTTAAGCAATACTGTAAATAAAACCCTTTTGAGGATTAAATATATTGTGAAATCTGGCTGAACGGCTATCGTTCTCGAATTCAGTTTTGATTGAGACGAAGTTCGAGGTATAAAATACTTGACATTTATCCTTATTGCTATATTCATATGATACCTGAGTCACATACCGGAAACATTAAAAGGATGGAGCGATTTCACTAAATGGATATCAGTTGGCAAATATACTTGATTGACATTTATATTCACGAAGCCAGTTACTCAACCAATATAGAATCTCTGGTATTCCGCATCGGTTACGATGGAGTAGTAATGTGCTCACGATGAACGTGAGTTAGAATTTGAGTAGTTTTGCTGAGTTAGCCGAGGAAAAAAAGTCCAGTGCACAAATCGAAATTCATGTATAAATTTTGGATCAAGCATAAAATGGTGAAAAACCATGCCTTGAAAAATGTCTATAGATAGTTCATGTAGATGGTAGACTGTAGATATTTCATAATGGAGAAAGAAAGTGCCAAATGACAAGAGAGAATTTGAATGGCTAACAATGTTATTGATACATATAGCAATACTCTGGAATAGTTTCAGATTAATTGCTTTTATCTGGTGTGATGGCAATGCAACTCACACATGAGAACCTATGACAAACAATGTGAGTAACCAGAAGTAATTAATTCAGAGCTAAGGAAGTCGTTAGGAGCAAATCAATGGACAACCCCCCCAAAAAAAAACAAAACACTAAAAGAACTACAGACGGGTTCCGCAAACTAAAAATAAACATAATTACCTATTTATACAAATAGATATAAAAGAATTCTATTCTACTATAACAGACTCATGCTAGATACGGTCATCCCCTTAGCTCAAGAACAGATAAAAATAGACACAAAATATATAAAAATCATTAAACTCTCCCTAAAACATTATTATTTGACAATGAAGACGCACTACAATGAGAATCTTCGACGGTGCAGAGACCTGCGGACACATAGATATACACTTGCTACACGAAATAAGTGAAATAATCGATAAAAATGATGCAGACCTCTACAGGGATGACGGTGTCATAATCTTAAGAAATTGTAACAAACAAAAACAAAAAAAGAATCATAAAGTTTTTCAAAAATATAGGATTCGATATAGACATAAAAACTAACCTAAAAGAAGTAGATGTTTTAGATTTCACCTTCAACCGAAGAAAAAAAGCACATAGAAACAAAATAACAAACTACTGTATATACACACATCCTCCAACCACATTCGATCAAAAATCAAATAGATACCATAATGAAATAGACGCAGGCTTTCTGACAATTCTTCTAGTGAAACCATTTTTAACGAAGCCAAGAAAGACTATGAAACAACCTTGAAAGTAAGCAGATTCACATCACAAAAAAAGCCAGCAGGAAAAGAAACATCATGTTTCAAAATACCACGCAACAATAACATAAAAACAAACGCAGGAAAAATATTCAAATATACACAAATATTTCCCAGCGTCAAGCACTCTTCACAAGATATTCAGGAAACAAACAAAAATAGTTAGCTACAGTTGCACCGAGAACTTGACACAAATAATCAAAAAGCACAACAGGAAATCAACCAAGAAACCTGTTATGGTCCGGTTCCTTGTACCACGGTGATAGTCCAAGGTAGAACCAATAAAGAAGAACTCGAACACGGGTATGGAATAACACAGATATATTACAAAAAGGAATATATACAGAAGAAGTAGAAGTGTTAGTAATGAACAATCAGGTTTAGTAGATAGAACAATGTAGTCTCGACCAGTATCACTATTCCAATGTCTTTCAGTCATTGTATGAACCCGACTGCTTCTGACTCGATTTTGACTCGAACTACTGACTCACTTGAACTACTGACTCTTTGCCTACTCCTGAGGCGCAGTATTTATTAAGTACTAGCAGTAGAGCCCGGCGTTGCCTGGGGATGTAACAGTAAGAGATAGATCAAGTATCGACCATCATAAAGACTGAAAAATAAAATTGACAAAGATTATTGTTTAAGGTTGGCGGACACGCATGTCTTAATTATTTTTTTTTTGTTTTTTTTTTTACGAATTGGTCAAACCCAAACTCAAACAAAAACATTGTTTACAATCGTTATGAGTCTATCGATTGGTGAATAGAATTTTATTATAAACAATTGTCTTGTAAATGGAATTTTTAAAGCATTCTGAATGTAAATAAAGAAAAAAGTGTGCAAGACAATAAGAAATACTCCCTGCCAAAAAAGAAAGTGGATGTTTGTTTTATCGGCTGAAAAATGTGAGAAATCCGATCCCATATATAAAGGAACACACACACACACACACACACACGCACGCACGCACGCACGCACGCACGCACACACAACCTGGGTTTTTTAACCTAAGTCACTCCACGGAATCGCTAAAACATAGAGCATAGTCTGATGAAAAAGACGCTAAAGTTTAAGAAAACAAAATTTTATCGTCAAAATGCTTATGTTTTTATGAAGAGGATAAACTAAATTTTTTAAAATTATTTTTAAAAATTGTTCCATCTTTTTAGAATATTCTAAATTTTGATTTAAAAACCTTGTTTCTCTTTGTCGCAACAAGGGGTAGTAAATAACATAGATAATTTTTAGCCCATTTTTTTGTATTTGCACACATTAATTTGGAAAATCTTGCAAAAATAAAATAATTGTCAGATGTTAATGAAACTTTCAGAAACTATTCACAGATGATCGAAATTATTATAAATATGTTTTTTTTTTTTTTTTTATTAAAGTCATGGCAGAAATATTTTTTTATATTTATTAACACCCCCATAACTAATTTTATGAAAACTCTAGAAATTCGAGACCATCGGTTTTAGTGATTACAATAGTTTAAAAGCACAAGGCTTTGAAGAATGCAAATCATGTATTTTTTTTTTTTTTTTTGGCCAACGTACCTGAAAATCAGCTGTGAATTGTAACATACAAAACTCAATAAAACAAATATATTATTTAGTTTCAAATGCTTTTATTTGTTTTAATTTGTTTTATGAATATGGACAATATTTTCTGAAGCAAACAATTTTTTCAATGAAAATTGAATTTTTAATACAATTATTTCTTATTTCTTTAATTTTAAAAAGATTTTTAAAAATGTTTAAATTGAATTTTTAAAAAATATTTTAACATTAGTTAAATGCAACATCAACCTTTCAAAATGTCCGTGTGAGATTGTCATTGTCTAGCGCTTTGAAAATTGTATAATTTGGACCAATCAGATTAGCCATGGTAATTAAGAAATGTAATTTTTGTGTTTATAGTCGTACAGTAATTATCAAGTACAGAAGACCAACCAGAATACAATTTAGTTGCATTATTTGAGTTCAGCATTGTTCTCCGCTGTTAAGCCCTTTACTTTTGCGAAAGACGTATGGAGAAGTTAATTTGAGTTTTCAATTTCAATTGAGAAGGGTACCTACAAGTAACAGTATCATCTTATGAAATTTAACTACTGCTAAACTTTAATGTATATATGATATTATTTTTATATTAATCTCAGTTATGACATTTTTCTATAAATGAAATATAAAAATTAATAATAAAATGAATGGAAATACAAATAACATAGTAAAATGTAATAAATGTACATAAAATTATAGTATCTTATGTACACTTCTGATAAAATTTCATAAGAAAGGAATCTAAATTAATTAGATACCTTTTTCTTATGAAATTTAATCTCACTATTAACAGTCTTATTTTTTAATTTCTTTATATTTTCCATAAAGCATCGTAAACGTAAAAATGAAAGCTAAGTACAAAAAAAAAAAATAAAAAATTAGAGCGTTGAAAGTTTTCCTTAAAATTAACGAGGTAAATAATTTGTTCACTTAAATAATTTCACTTCCTTCCATCCGTAGAAAGAATTACCCTCCCGTAAGTTATCTAAACGTCATGAATGTGCCTTTCGTCAATCGTCAAGCGACGCAAAAGGTTATGACCTGCTTTGTTTTATTTTCAAATTACATTTTTTCGGCGCAGAAGATAAGTTAAGCTTGGTTCAAAATATTTTAAATAAACAGTATAATATCTGTTTTTATTAAAATCAGTTTTGAAAAATGATAATTGATTTTTAAAAGAATATCAAAGTAAGATTTTAATCTTTTTATCAAATCGAAAAAATGATTGAAAATGATTGATTATCTGTCTTTTTTTTTTGACCAAAAAAAACAATATTTTAACGAAAATTTCAGACGTGCTATGAACGATTAAAAAATGTAAAAAATACCCCAAAATACTTTGATCTTTCCTCTTTAATAATAATATGAACATTAGACGATAAAATTTTGTTTTCGTCAAGTTCGGCGTCTTTTTCATCATGCTATGCTCTTTTGTTTACATTTTCGTGGGTGAGTTGTCCCCCTTTCATTCTCACGATGTGTCTTAATCGTGTTTTCAAATTGATTTTCTTAAAAAAACAACTGTGTTTTTCCCATTTTCGGCGCCGTTCGAACCACCAAAAGGTAATTTTATGTAGTCCTGTGAAGTTTTGTTGAAATCGGCTAAAAAAATGTAGGAAATTCGATCCAACATATAAACGTTACAGACACACACACACACACACACAACCTGCGTTTTATAAGAAAGATGGAATAGTTCATTATTATTATTATGGGTAAGATCCCATAACAAAACCACCTACACAAATCAAGCCCAAGTGTACCTGCAGAACAAAGAACTAATGTTCCTTAAACGGCAGTTGCTTGCAAAACAATGTGATATACTAAGCCACTATTAGGGGATGCATTATATTGCTATGGCTAGATAACTAAGAAAAATATTCATAGGAATAAGTGAAGGACCCTAAAAACAAAGAAAATACACATAAAATACATCCTTTACAAATAGTAAATACGCGAACATCACAAAGCTTTCTAAACATATCTGGGAGATCACACCAAAAATATCATGGAACAATAAGGAAAAGAACATCAGCCTACAACAGTTAATCTAAAAACTGTAAACTCTATCTGGAGGAGAAAATAGATATACTTACCTTCCCAGATCAATAATAAACGATTAGAACTAATTTCAAAATGCAGACATGAAAACAATTTTTACTCCGTTACTTAAAAATCGAAAAATGAAAACGAACAAGAATAAGCAAAAATAAATGAATAAAATAAAATAAATAAAGAAAAAAATAATTTAATCAATACCAATAAATAAGGAAATAAACTGATGCCTCCCAGCAAAATAACCATTAGATTTAGACGAAAATCTACACAAATGCATCACTAACCTATGTGTATAAATAGTTAAGCAAAAATATAATTCATATGGCCTCAGAACTGCGTTTAGAATGAAACAAACTCTATCCTCTGGCTGTTGACTCCAATATCCACACACATACACACACAAATATATACATATTATAAATTATAAACACCTATTAGTATGAGCAAAAATATAGAATTCGGTGTATGAGAAGGCAAGAAATATTTGAGTGTTTAATAGATAACTAAAGCGGCAATAACCATCTATAAATCTAAGAAGGCTCAAATAATTATCTAGAACTGATTTCGTAGCTTCTAAGAAATACCGCTCATCACGCTACGTTAAAATGATTGTATTATTAACAGATTTCTGTTAAATATAATGTGTGTGTGTGCGCGTTGGCGCATAAATCAAATTTGTTTTACACCCGTTCATAAATATCTCAATTGTCAGCTGTATACAACTGTTTCTTAAGAATAATAGTGAAAAAAGACTTTGAGCGATTATAGCCTTAGGTTCATGGTAAAGATCATCATTCTTTTAACAGTGTAGACTGGCGTTACAGAACCACAAACAAATAAATGTACCAAGTAACAGTAACCACGTCACTTGAAGACAACCAACAGTAGCAACAGCTAAAATGGATGGCACATGTTACTTGAAGAAACAATAATGAGATAATCGAGATGTTAACTTTCCACACCACGTCAAATAGAAGGTTAAGAATGAAACCCCCGTCGATACTGGAAAGAGCGATAACAGCTACTAGTCTTGATATGTATTCTTTGCTTAAAAAAAGAAGATTTTTATAAGAAATATTTAATAAATTTCAACTGAATGCAGTAGACGCCGTTCGGTCAAAGAAGGCTAGATGTTTTCTTGACGGGAAAAGGCTATTATTACAATTACCATTTATAATTGTTTATACGTAATCGACAGTTTATATTTGTATCCATATATTTTCACTATTCGCCTTGTAATAAACAATTGTTTTCATGTCGTTTCCAGTTTACTACTCCGTGATACACACACACACACACACACATATATATATACACACACACACACACACACACACACACACACACACACACACACACACACACACACACACATATATATATATATATATATATATATATATATATATAGATAGATAGATAGATAGATAGATAATGAATTTGCACAAAACACTGTAAGTCCCTAGCAGGACAACAAATCTACATTCTTAGTCTATATATATGATTCGAATCCATGACATATAAATAATGATGTGTGCAAGCTACTGTAGTGGTCTTTTGTCTCATTTTGGCGCGAAACCTCAAAAGTAGTTTATCCGACGAGGAAAAAAGTAAAAACAAAAACATGTTTAAGAGTTCATCAATATATACTGAAACGTGAATAGAATTATATTTTTGAACTATAAATAAAACATTTTTTAAACTAGCAGACTTGTTTACAGACGCATTGGCTCACACACATTAAACACAAACCTATTTAAGCACAAACACATAAGTGCTCTGTACTTTTAAATAGTAGTGTATGCAAACAACACTATTTTTCACTACTGTACAATATTATTCGGACATTCAAGCATAATCTTTTCCATTGCTGCTATTGTTTAAACATCCTGTTAAGTCGCACAGTAGCGTAATATATCAGCTGAGTGTACAAAAACTGACAGTGTAAGATCTGAAATTTGTGTCTAGGCATCACTTTGAGTGAAGGAAGCAATTGTTTGGACTGTCAATCAGAGACGTTATTATTACAAATGCCTATTTCAACACTATGTGATTTTTTGCTTCATAATGTTTTTAATGGAATCAACACGTTTGGATTCTTGGCGTACATAAAATTTGTGGAAATAAAGGAGTTATATATGACTAAACGATATATATTAAGATCTGTTTAAGCAGTAACCTTTCTTGCATTAAATATGGCAGACAAGAAGGATCTTACTTATTATAAAACGCAGATTGTGTGTGTGTGTGCGTGTGTGCGTGTGTGTGTGTGCGTGTGTGTGTGTGTGTGTCTGTAACGTTTATATATTGGATTTCCTACATTTTTAACCAATTTCAACAAAACTTCACAGGACTACAAAAAGTTACCTTATGGTGGTTCTAACAGCGCCAAAAATGGGAAAAATATAACTGTTTTTGCACAAAATCAATTTGAAAGCACGATTAAGAGACATCGTGAAAATGGAAGGGGGGCAACTCACATCGGGTTGTTTGCGTGTGTGGGTTCCTTTAAATATGGGATCGGATTTCCTATATTTTTCAGCCGATAAAACAAAACTTCACTTTTTTTTTTTGCAGGTTGTGTTTCTTATTCTCTTACACACTTTTTTCTTTATTTTTAATATTCACAATGCTTTAAAAATTCCATTTACAAGACAATTATTTATAATAAAATTCTATTCAATCGGGAGACTCATAACGATTGAAAACAATGTTTTTGTTTGAGTTTGGGTTTGACCAATTCGTAAAAAAAAATAAAAAAAAATCAACAAAAAAACAACTAATTCAGACATGCGTGTCCGTCAACCTTAAACAATTGTCAATTTTATTTTTCAGTCTTTATGATGGTGGATACTTGATCTATCTCTTACTGTTATATCCCCGGGCAACGTCGGGCTCTACTGCTAGTTTACTATATATATAAAAAATTTTTATCGCCAGCTTGAGAAAGGGTTTGCACTGAACGCAACCATTGAGCTAGCAACCGCATTTATACAAAGAAAACATTCAAGTGTCCAAACAATGGTGGACGTCTTAATGATAATTCTCAAAAAATAAACTCTTTCATTTTTTTTAATCCTCCTATCTATAGAGATCCAGTGCGTGTGTCTATAGATATATTTCCGCACTCGTCTATGTGCATATATTTGTTTGTGTATATTTATGTTCATTTATATTTGCATATGCGTTACATATATGTGTTCATATATATATATATATATATATATATATATATATATATATATATATATATATACGTGTGTGTGTTTGTTTGTAAAGTCGAATGATTTTCCTGCCTATCAGCCATTGTTCAAATGTCTTGATTGTACAGATGATTTATCTGAAGCGCAAATTGATGAGTAGATAATCGACTGAAAATTCTTTAGAATATTTCAAGACTGGAAATGTGAAGAGACAAAAGTTCAAAGTTGAAGAAGTCAACAGTTCTTTTTCCTTTTCAGAATGGCAAATAGATCAATAAATTGATAGATTGACTGGGACACAAAGATAAACAGTCATTTTTATGCTAGTTCTTTTCGTCTTCAGATTAGTTAGCCAATGGCCAGCTGTAATTAAGGTCAGAGTGGTTTCGTTTGGCCCGATAGACCTTCCGGTGACATATCACATGACCCTTCTAATCTCCGTCTCATTTCTCTTGTGTTCTTCCACCGCCATTAAACCTCAGTCGTCTTCGCCTTTTGCTGTCGACGGCCATTTTCTGTCTTATTAAATCTTAGGTTGATTTTATTCATGAAATCTGTAAGAGTTGTGATTCAAGTAAATTCCGACGAGAAATTCTGTACAAGTATTAATTTGAAACATTTTGAAAATTGTATCTCATTGTCTTTGGAGCAAATATATATATTTGTAAGGGTCATTGTTTCTGGCTTCTTGTATAAAGAATAGAGGAAATGAATGGTGGAGAAAAATGAAAGAATCCGTAAAAAGGAAAGAAAGTAAGCAGAGGAAAAAGAAAACAAAAAGAGCACAACATAACGAGAATTAGAAAATAAGAAAATGAATAAAAGACGAAGATAAAGAAATGGAAAATTGAAGTTGATTGAAAGAAGAAAAAGACAAATAGAATGTTTACCGTAATGCGTACTGCAGACAAACCTTTATTAACAATGGTATTCCATAGGGAAAATGGTGAAGATGAGTTCGTCTTAAATATTAATTCTGAATTACCGACTTCATGAAGTTAGTTTTCGAAACTTTTACAATCTGAAACCAAAATGATTGTCATCATTTTGGCTCGTACCTCCTTACATGAAAATAAACTTAAGAATGAAGAATATTAACATATTCGGTGTAGGGAAAGGATTGATTCGAATAAAGGTTAACTTCATATTTCTTCACACATACAAAAATACACACAAACACGCGCATACACACCCATTATATATATATATATATATATATATATATATATATATATATATATATACGTTATTCTTAAAAAATATTGAAGTAGGTAATCGTAGACGACCCATTCAGTGTGTATTACGTTTATTGACTTGCGCATTCGAGGAATATTAATAAAGAAAATGTGCTCGAACGCTCTTTTCACCTTTGTAGGAGAAACCACTGTATTGTTATGTATGTATGCATGTATGTATATATATATATATATATATATATATATATATATATATATATATATATATATATATATGATTACTCACGTTTTTTTATATCGCTTTCTTTAGAAATCCATCGACTGCACAGTATAGTAGGGTCAGTCGTGTACCGTCTGTAAGCAAAAGAGCGCCGTGACACAATTCACTCTGTCAGAAATTTGGAAACGGCATGCTGTACTGCTTCCGCGAGAAAATTTAAATTGATCACTTAGTTACAAATTACTGTGGGAAAAAAAAGTTAAATTGCGATGTCTTATTTTTACTTTTGCGTAATTTATGTGTGCGTGTATGTGAGTGACTGGCCACTCATATTCGAGGATACCTGTCTACTAGTGCTGCTAGCCAGTCCTTATTGGAGACGCTTGCTCGGACGCATTTGTGTTTATTTAACACCCACAGAATCGACCTGTGCTTTATACTGCAACTATGCTATGCAGACCTTAGTTACTGTTTCTGGAAAAGAGCGTGCTATCTTTCATGATCGACAATTTTAACAAGGCCAGCACGCTCAAGCTGTCGGCCACGATGAATTGTGAATTAGTGCTACCACGGCTATCGACAAACCCAAGGGTACCATCTACCCAATTTCACTTACAAGGCTGGGGATCGGGATCGACACCTTCTTCCTGACAAAATCGACCATGGTGAGATTCGAACCCGGTTCTCGGGGTCAGAATGGCCATATATATATATATATATATATATACAAATGGCTGAACACAAACACATGCATACGTGTAAATGCTCGTGTACACACACACACACACACACACACACACACACACACACACACACACATATATATATATAGTCAAAAACAAATGTTACGGCAGTTTTTATATGTACAAATCCCTTTCATAAAGAAATAAAATAAAAAAATAAATAAATCTCCATAGACACGTAAACCAGACGAGGCTAAAACATAATTTAGACACCCCCACCTTACACTGACTTGACATCTATGAAAGTAACTCTATACTGATACTTATTATTAACACCCAACACACGCCTACCCAATTTAAACAATTCGCCCTCGCTGTTACCATGGAAATTTTGATTTCAATTATTAAAACACGTAAATTTCAGAAATAAGTTATTCCAAAAAAATTTTCGCTTGAAGTTGGAACAGAGCTTACTTTAACTCAATTTAATTCAAATAATTATATTGAAGTTTTCGGCTCTTGTTTTTAAACATGAGACCTCTTATGTCGCGAGTTGGAATCATATTTTTAAATAAATAATTATATTTATGCTCTACTTTTGTATCGAGTACTATTTTTAAAAAAATAATAACTAAAATACTAAGGAACTTTGGATTATTTACCTAACCAGTTCTTTCCTATTTTCTATATATTCACACACAAACAACACACACACACACACACACACACACACACACATATATATTGGAATATAACGGTTTAGTTGCTTTCGTATGAAGACGTTTCGGAAAAATAAAGATGTTTTCACGCCAATGCTTCATTCGGCGTAAAAATTTATGTCTACATTTGAAGAAATGTTGGTCTTCGCTTTTCGGGAAATTAGCCTGTCCGAAATGGAGCATTAGGTATATAAAGGACATACATACGTAAAGAATTCAGTTCATAAAAGCAGTTGATGAGCGTTTACGAAAATTTCTTTCACAGCATGAAGCATGCATTTCAAATTAATGTCTTCATGAATTTTCGTAAGAATAATGTTTTTACAAACTAATTTTCATTGTAAATTTTACTCACGTTGTGTAATTATAATATTTCCATTGCACAAAATTCCTCTACTAATGTTAACACTGGAAATATGGAAAATTCAGAAAGTATTTCTCACATCAGAAGATTAATATATCACTTAATATAATTTATACATTTAATGTGAAATATCCTGGCCATAAATGATGTCAATATTTACATGAATTTCTTCATTAATGTCTTAAATATTAAAACGGCTAGTTAGATAGAACGATGTATATATATATATATATATATATATATATATATATATATATATATATATATATATATATATTCTCTTTTAAAACTATTAAATTTAAAAAAGACACGTGTCAAATATCAAGGATACAGCCTTTGAAGTGAAATACAGTGTGAACATAGCAATTATCACTGTATGGTGACTCAGTTTCGCACTTCAAATCCATTTTGCATCGCACTGAAGCTTGAAAGACGCACGCACACACACATGTATACATACATACATACATACATACAATGTTGACCCTCTTTTATCGTTCACTTTAGGAGAGTCCATCATATAATGCGGATAAGAATCCGTCAGAATAATAAATATATAAATAATTAAGTAAATTTTTTAGGTTTCACTGATTTATTCGTGATGGTCAGAAAAAATATTTTAATTCACTTTGGACCAAATTTACTTTAATGAAACAAATCGTGTTTCATGTTAAGCTGAATATGCTTGAATTTTGCATTAAATATGACATTATAGATGTTATACTTTGTACTTATTTCAACTCACTTTTTCAAGATTTACGTATACTAAATTGTCTTTGTTCTAATTCCTTAAGAACAAGGATCAGCTGAAACAGGATCGGACTCAAAAAACATGGCACTTTAATTCATCTTATCTAAATTATCTTGATTTCATATTTACTTTTGATTAAAACAGCGCTTTCTAGATACAAACTGGCATCACAAAATTCTCGGTGTCACTGAAATAATACTGCCAACTCTACCTTTAGGTTAAAAAAGTTTATGTCCACTAGGTTTTAAATGAAAACTCTTACAGATTTAAAACCAAAATTCACAAAGGAACTTTTGTATAACACCTGAAAATTAAGAAAGCATTCAGAACATTCTCGAAGCTTTTAGATTCGTTGATCTTCAACAGAACACAATAATCAGCATTGCTCTAAATAGTCTGGAATAATAATGTAGAGTTATTAATTTAACTTTTGCCGTTTTAAACTAAACTTCCTATAAATATCGTTAACGGTAGAAGGATGAATCCCTATTACATATGTTACATACTTTTTTTCAACAGTAATTTGTAACTAAGTGATCAATATTCTAGCAACAATTAGAAACATCGTGGACTGAAGAGTTTTAATCTCTTCCTGAATCTTCATTGTATTTTAACACACACTCATTTGAATCAGATATTATGAATTTAGCTCTAAATTTCATGATCTACAATTTCTTCACCTTCCGCGGAGATTGACATTGAGTTATCAGCCCGGAGGAAAAAAAAAGGAATCTAAAATATGAAGGAAAATGTCCCAAGAATTGGATGAAGCGGTACGAGGAGAAGAAAGGAATGAGAAAAGCGTGCGTGCAGAAGAATCAATGCTAAGAAAACTAAACTAATTTAAAATTACAGAAATTGAACATAAATGTAGTACATCTTATTCCCAGAGCACTGAAAACGGCACCAAAAGTGAATGAAAGTATTTGAAATCGAAAAAGAATTAAGAGAATTCATAATACGGCAATTTTTAAATAGACAAGATTCCTGAAGAATGTGCTGTAAATTTGATTGCAAATGTAAAAATTAATGAATTCTTTTAATAACATGGAAATAAAACAAAAACAAAAATTACGAGGAAAAAGTTAATCCAAATCAATACATAAAAAAAAAAATCAAGCGGTCAAAATGAATTTTGCTAAGAATTCCAGAAAATCTCTTCGGGAATTTCAATCTTAATTAACTTGTTCGTTAAATATTTCTACAGCGGATATTTTTCATCAGCAATAATAAAAAATATTACAAAGTATCAAACACATTATTATTAGTATAATAATAATAATCATAGTAACAATAATAATAATAACAATAATAATAATAATAATAATAATAATTATTATTATTATTATTATTATCATCATTATTATTATTCTTTTACCTTATCGTCATGCCAGAGGGATCAGGTGGCCTTTTGTCGAGAGAAGGGACTACAGGCACGTCAAAATCTCCAATACCTTCTCTAACACACACTCCAAATTCAACACTGACGTCATATGGACAAATGTCTCCTTTCCACAAATATTAGCATCCTATACTCTCCCACTTAAATTCACACCAATGGTTTCTAGCGCATCAATTATTGTGGATAAAAGTTTCACTGTCAGTTTTCATAATGTTTTAATGTTTAAAACGATGTTTTGTATTTTTTCTATTTCTCTTTTGATCTCTTTTCTTAGCCTGTAGCCACAAACTGTCATCATGTTTATTTTTTCTTGGCCAAAATCAGCAAGTCAGAATTTTAGACATGGATTGAGTGGCCTACTTTCAAAGTCCCAGAGCAATTTTTTAAAATTTTTCTTTAGAGATTTGTTTTCGCGATCCTTTAGCTTTTTTCTGCCTCAGTCGTGGAAAATTTTATATTCCTTTTAGACTTGTGTGAAATTAAATGAGAAATATTAACTAAGTTTCAGTATGAACGGATGACCAGGTAGCCTGCCTACTGAGGAGTTTAATGTCTGTGTTCAAATCCCAGGTATTTTTGTTGAATCATTTGTTGCTCTTTTGTATCCGAACATTGTTAATAAATATCACCATTCCAATTTTCAGGAAGAAATCAATAGAGATTTCGTTATCTTGTGTACAAATATGGTTCGTTGGTAATTTTGCACAATATAATTTATTTAGTACATTTATGAATGTTTCTTCAAAAAACTACTTACCGTTTTCTACCTTGGTAAGTGAAAAGAAAAATAAATGTAACTTTATTGCAGAAAAAAAGGCTAAATCTGCATGATACGAGGTAACAAAACTTGAAAGTGAGTAAAGCATCTTTTCATGAATTTGTAAATCTGAAATCTACTTCTTTATATTTCGAATGCGATGGAAACTTTTAAACCAAACAGACTTTGTCTATCTGTTCGATTTCGATTCATTATGTCTTTTGCTAGGAATTGGTGATAACTGACTTAGTCTCTGGCCTTACTTCGTATGCGATTCAGGAAATGCATTTTTCAAGGGTGAAAAATTCTCTTTTATTTGGGCAGCTAGGAACACTAATAAGATTTGCTGTTTGTTAGCGAAAAAGGATCGAAAATATTATTCTGCCTCGATGTGGAAACAATATATCTTGGCGTATCTCCAACTTCTTATTTATTTCGCCTGTTAGAAATATGAATTACTGCTTTTTGTTTCCCTTGAGTTCCATTCTGTTTTTGTAACCTGGTGGATTGCGTTTCAAAATATACAAGACTGACAAGGAACTTTTGTTTAGTTTTCTACTATGTTTTTATTGTATTAGCGTCTTCTTTTTTGAACTTAATGGTTCATGACATTTTTAGCCAAGCTGTTCTCTGATTTCAAGAAACATATTTTATCATAATCCTATAATAAATGTTTTTTTAAATTTCTATATTGGGCATGTAAAAGAATTATTCAAGGTTGAATTTTTTGTTTTTTCAATAATAAGGGAATCGTTAACTTTTAAACGCTTATTGAAGTGTGAGGTGTTCTAGACGTATATATATATATATATATATATATATATATATATATATATATATATATATATATATATATATAGGTGTGTGCGTATGTTTTGCCATTTTCTATAAGATTTAATCATTGATTACTTGTTCTGTCAATAGAATTATCATTATCTGTCCGCAGAATCACATTTATGTTGCTTCCAGTTTTCTCACCATCCGTGGTGTGATTTACCAGCATTCGCTGCCATATAAGATGATGAATATCATATAGCCGCCCATTTTTTCTATTTCTCAGTGCTTTATTTAGGTTTTTGAATGCCTATTTCACTAGTCCAATGTTTCGATGACGCACATTCCATCCGTCTTTACTATTCTTGGAAAAAACGGGTTAGTATTTATTTGTTCTTTTGCTATGCCCCGCTAAACCATCTTTCTTTGCCCGCGCTTCACGATTCAAGTCTGAACTTGCCGCTATTTAGCATTCTCGTTCTTTTCTAACCTTAGAATTCAGGTCTCTCATAATGATAATGATTTATTTTGATTTACATACGGGTCTTATCTTTGTCCAGAGTTTTGGAAAAGTCATCGATTTCCACCTCTGTTCGCTGCGCTATCGGATTGTATATAAACCATAATTGCAATGTTGAAGGATTTTCTTTTTAGTTTCACTAAGTAGAAGTTGAAATTTCTGAGGTACATAATGAGGAAAGGGGGCATCGAAATTCTGATGTTCACAGGGCAGATTGAAGCGGGGGAGAGAAAAATACAACTCATAACATATTTAGCGAGCTTGAGTAAATGGATGGCGGAACAAGGTTTAGGGAAAACAAAAAGCTACAAATGACAGAAAATCCCGGAGTGCCATGATCGCCTACGTCATGAAGGGACACGGCATATAGAAAACAAAAGAAGAAACGGATTCTACCTTAGATTTAGCCGTATCTCAGAGCAGATATCCTCATGTAATTATCTAAATTTAACCCTACACGTCATTTATTTTTCTCTCTACCTTCATGTATTATCCCGTATGAGTCGCTTACGAAATCCATCCACCTAGTTTTGCATACACCTAAAATGCAGACATTTAATCTATTCATTGCTTGCTTGATATTTTCAAACTGACATCAATTGTATAGCGTCATTACATTCCTGGTTCCAGGTCGTGATTACTATTTTTTAATCGTTATCAACCCAAGTAAGGAAATGCAGCCAATAACACGGAATGGTTTACAGGGTGTGGAGGAACAAATGGTCAGGAGATAGTGATTGGCATTGCATTTAAAATTTTGCAGATTAAAGTTAGTTTGAAAGCATGTACCCGGGACGGATTTCTACAAGCGAGAAGTGTGGGGTGAGAAACCGTTAGCAGAGAAATTACGGCTACATCTAGCCAGCTCAACTATAAATTGACGAGATCTAGCTGCCAGTCTAGTATTGTGCTTAGTATCTTCGCATAGCGAAGAGATCATCCAAAAAATTACCATGAAAGTATTTATAAAAAGGCACTTAGATGCAACCTTAAGGTGGCGGGCAACTGACTGAAGCCAAGCCGCCAGATCAGGACCAATAATATTGCTGATTCTTCTTTGGATTTTATCAAGGAGCTCTAGGAAAATAGCTGTGGAATTGGGCCATATATGACATCATTATCTAAGCAGGAATAAATGGTAGTGTTGTCAGCGTATATTACAAATTGTGAGCTGATATCATCGGAAAGGTCGTTAATGAAGATTAAAAACAGCGCAGGAACAAAAATGAAGTTCTGGGGGGCAGCAGCGTTAGTAAGAAAGGATGTAGACGAGTGGCCGTTCAGAACAACTTCTATATCACGATTTGGTAGGAACGACTGGATCAGTTCGAAAAAGTGCCCGGAGATACCCTAGCTTATCTGTTATAACGAGAGCTGTCATGTTGGTATAGCCGGAAATAGTGGTTCCTGCGTACTATGGAGGCTGAGTATGCTGGTGTCAACCATGAAGAGGTTACACCTGATATTTTCGAGAAACGATGCATACCTTGTCCTAAAAAGAAAACTCAGTGGCGTAATTTTCAATAGAGAGGTTGAAGATGTCTGTCCAAGGAGCGTCACGAAGAAAATCTCGGAATGAGTCCCAATCAGCATGCTCGTACCGGAAAGAGGTCTTATGGATAAGGGTTCCCTTTTAACAGATGCTTGGAAGGAGACTGATAAATAACAGTGGGTGAACACACACACACACACACACACACACACACACACATATATATATATATATATATATATATATATATATATATATATATGTAGATATATATACACGTGCTGAGACAAGTATTAAGAGAAAAATAAAACAATGAAGGAAGAAAAAGTAAAAAATATGGGATAACATTCGGAAATAGGATGACATAGAAAAGAGAAAAGGACAAAAAAAAAAAAGAAAAAGAAAAAACAAAACAACAACAATAAATTTAAATACAGGAAAATTACAATAAGTAATAATCAAAAGTGTTCATTTCAACGATACCAATAAACAGTTAAGACTTTGGTGGGTATATTCAACTAAAACCGTATTTGTCTTGCGATAGGGGCATGATGGGATCACCAAATTCGGACCTTCCATTTTCAGTCTCCCGTTAATGGTCGAGTGACTCTTGTGTATGTCCCCATACCAGATGAGGAATCGTTCCCCAAGATAGTTAATCTCCTTCACACCGTTATTATTTCTATTCATTTTACGAGATGTCTCTTACCGGGCGAGGAGTTATCTTCAATGGACTTTATTACATTCACGCCGTACTGCTAACCGTCATGATTATTCTCAGGATAAGTTGTATTTTGGTTTCCCGTTGACTTCTCAACGATTATGTATTGGGACAAAAACTCAAGTTAACTGGAATTTGACTCATCGAGTGTACTTCCGTCCTTTGCTAGGTCATATTTTTCCTCGTACAGAGTTGCTTACCACACTCATTATATTGGACAAAATGTAGAAGAGGAGCCAGTTTAGGAAGAGAAGACAAAGTTTCCATTTTGGAAAGAGATTTTATGTTCCATGCCATGATGGGGTTAATGAAACCTCTTTGATGATAAGAAAAGGGTTGGAAATTTATAGGGCTTTAACTATTGTTTTCATGAGTGAAGAGTGCATGGTTCTAATTATATTTAATATTTAGATAATAGTGATAGTTTATTGATTAACTTGTATAAGCTTTCTGTTGGAATTTCTGGGATTACGAATTATCATTGTTTACACTATTTACTATTTATTTCGTTCAGCTGTGGATAATAATGTAAATATTGTATAAGCGTTGTTAACTCCTAAAGTAGTAAATGAAGAAAGTAACTACTATATTATCAGCATTCTTTCTCTTACAAGAAAATATGATAGTTTAAAATTGAGGATAAAATATCAACAAATATATACGGTAATATTAAATACGTTTCAGGACAAATAGTACAAAATACCTTAAAAACAGGTAATTCTGACGGTTAGAGATCTGAAAGCTACTCATAGAATCTGATGAAATGTTAAAATCTTCAACTATGAAGAGTTTAGTTTGATATCTTGTTGCTCTTTTTGTAAGTAAATTAAATCTGAGTGACGGCTGAGGGTTTCCCAGTGTAGGATTAACTTTGAGTACATGTATTTTTGCAGAGTTAGTTACGGAACAGCCAGTACATTTTTACCAATTAATGCATTTTGATTAGTATAAGTCGCAATATATACTATCAAAGTAACGGAATATTAAACTAACCTTTGACCGCAAAAATATGTTTACTTAAGTCAATACAAAATTGATCCAAAAAGAAGAAATTATTAATGAGAATAGATAAGAAGACACATTGTATACATTTATACTTTCGTTCGATGCCGATATATTTGTTTAAATGTCTCGTTCTTTTGGTAAATTGGCAAAAGAGGAATTATCTTTCAGATTTTTATGGCTAATGCTTCCTCTGCCCAGGAGGATTTTGGAGGTTAAACGGATAAAGAAATAAATATTTACTTATTAAGTGACAGGCAGATCGCGGAAATAAGTTACACATTTTCTTTTCCTTTCAGGGTGGATACGTTAAAAAAAAAAAAAAAAAAAAAACTTTTCTCTTTAAAAGATTCCATAGCTATCAAAATGAACCAATTAGAAGGCAAAAGCCAATGAATACGGCTATGTCTGTGCAAACAAATATAAAAAAAAAAACAGTAATGGCGGGGAAGGGGGATATTATATAAAAATATTAAAGAAATAAATAGGATTACATCAAATAAATTGAAGCTGGAAAGACTAAAAAATACATCTCTTGGAAAAGAGAAGTATTCTTTATTATTTCAGCCCAAGCAACGCGGGAATGCAACTAGTACGAAGGGGGTTACAGGGAATTAAAGGGAGAGAAAGCACTGAGTCTAAGGAGGATTGAGGAAAGGATAAAAAAATTAAAAGGATTCAAGAAGGTAGAAGAATTGCGATTGACGTTTCATTTAAATTTTTGTAGATTGTATTTATCAGGGAAGCAAGTAAACGGAAGGGGTTCCACTGGCGGAAAGTGCGAGAAGAGAAACTTTTGGAGTAGAAGAGGCGATTTCCTTTAGCTATTTCACCAGTACACGAGTGGGACCTAGCTGCCAATCTAGTAGCACGCATAAATGCATCTAGTCGGAGCACCAGGAAAAAAAGTATGACAGAGAATTCTACATGAAAATATTTGTAGAAAAGAAAACGGAAAGTCACGCCACATCGGTAAGAAAGTGACTAAAGGCCGAGATACCAGGTCAGAATTCATTGCATTAAAGATCCTTCTTTGGATTTTGTCAAGAACATTGAGATGAAGAGAATTCAATGCTCGGGCGAAATTTGTAAATCTGCAAGATGAATTCTAACGAGAAAAATATTCTGGCATGACATCGTGACTCGACTTTACTTAAATGTAATCTAATATCTTTAAAAGATTCTGGTATTATTAATGCATGGATATTCACTTTTTATGTTGGATATGCGTATCTTTTGACTGTACTACTGATCAGAGCTCACACTCCTCGGACTATTTGCAGGGAGCACAATGCCAATTGTCTTCTGTCGATTATAATTTGAGAAACTGTAGACAGTGAGTTTTACCATCTAATCAAACTCTGCAGTAGCACTTTCATTATTTTATCAAAAGAACTACGTTGGAGTATTCTGAAAACTTCGTAACATTGGAACTGAAGGCTGATCAGCTTTGTCCTTGGCTAATATTTAGATGTTTATGGTCACACGACGTGAAACCAAAGTGAACATAGAAGTGTGACGACAGTCTGTTTCCTGCTTGAACACAATTTTAGGCCATGAAACAGATTTCGTCGTTCGGTGTTGAAATCATTGGTGACCACACTTCCTATATTCTGATACACTTTATTCAGGATATTGAGGATTTCTACCTATAAATATATATAGCATACTATATATTTTATCATACGCATATATATATATATATATATATATATATATATATATATATATATATATATATATATATATATAGATAGATAGATAGATATATAGATAGATAGATGCATACATACAAACATATATAATGTTTTCTGTAAGTTGTAGTTCATTTATTGCAAGTCTATAAGCGCCCATGGATACTTGGTAATGTGCTTCATTTTGTATATTTTATTGATTCCACCTATGAAATAAAATAAAAAAAAGTTTCTAATTCAGTGTTATACGTTAAAAAATTGACTTTTCTTTTCCAACGCATTAATGATCGAATTTTGGCATATGAGTTGATAGAAAGAAATATAGGTAAGTAGATTTAAGAAACTGGGTTCTGTCAGGATTCAATCTATATAGAAGTTGAACTAATGTTCAATATTTCTTTTTTATATCATTTAAATGTATCAACCGGTGTAAAAAAGATTTTTAAAACTTCATAAGAAATTAACTTTGAATGAATTGGGAAACAAGAAATATAACAAAGTTTTCAGAGTAATCTGGTAGTAAATATATATCTACATAAACGTACTGGAAGACACACAGACTCAGACACGCACACACACAGACACACATATACACGCACATATATAATGTAAGAGTGCGATAGTGAATAAAACTGAAAAGTCGAGATGTGTTACGGAGGAAATTTGATTTTTTCGGTTTCCTCTGAGTCAGTAAAATCCGTGCGGATGTCTTAAACACACGCACGTACGGGTACACACACACACACACACACACACACACACACACACACACACACACACACACACACACACATATTCTACTTTGTTTTCGAGGGTTTTTTTTGTAGGTGTCAGTAGATGCAAATAGTGCTGCTTATTGTGAGACATTCTGTCTTTTTTTTTTAATGTACTTGTTTCTTATGAAATGGACATGCTTGCTTTCATTCCATAGAGTGAAGCAAATATATCTTGGGTTGACGAGTTGCAGTATCACACGACTGAGAAATCTATTTTTACAAAAAACAGTAACGAGTGAATATCCACAGGTAAAATGGTATTATACAAAGAGGTGAATTGATTGGATTTAAAAGTTTTGAAGAATTTTATTTCCATCGATTTTTCCTTGGTTGAGAAATCAGAATGACGATTTGTGTGCACATAGTGTTTATATTTTTAATAAATTAGAGAATTAAACAGTTTTAATATCAATTACATACGAACAAAATGTTCAAGGTAAAGAGAAAGAAAATGCGAGTCGAATCAAAGACGGGCGTAAGTTAGTCTCACCTCTCACTTTTCGATGTTCCTCCAGTCTTACGTCTAGGAGGCGGCTTATTATTTCACCTTTATATTCTTTACCACGTCTACAAGGAATAGGGTTCACGCATTTCTTAGTCATATTCTACCTGTATTAGGTTTTCATCGAGAGATATGTCTACGTAGAGTGGCGCTACTCTTGAATATTGTCGTCATGTTGTATGAATAAGAGATCCTCGGAATCTTTTCCGAAATGCTGTTGACTCTAATCAGACAGACCGTGGTAATGTTCTGGTTTTCCTCCTTGACTCTTCTGTTTCTACCTGCAGAAGATGATATTATGTTTGCCGAGTCGTTGTTATTCTGAAGGGTACGCTTGCCGGTGATCATTTCTTCTTGTTGCGTTTTTCGATCGCCATGTGATTCTCGTCCGGTGTTGTAAGCATCAGAAGATCCCTTTCTTCACATTGTATAGATGATGGCAACTGAAGTTCAAGTAATGTCTAGAGAAAGCTGTCATGAGATATACAAATATTTTAAACCCATTCTCTGTGCCTGTTATTTGTACATACAGAAACGCTAGCTGATTATAATTTTCTTCTTCCATTGCGAACTGAACCGAAAGTCTTGTTGTTCACATTGTGGCACCTTGCATTATTAGAAATATTCATAGAAATATGATTTAATTTTTTTTTTTACTCGGTTTACTAAACAGGTTGTTGATTTTTTTTTTTTTTAAACGGAAAATAATTGAGTTGAAAATAATTCACTAAGATTGTACTTAGACGATCCTAAGGAAAGAAGAAGGAAGGGGAAAGAGAGAGGTCGAGAAATACAAAAAAGCGGTCATTAACAAAAACACGAGTCAGAAAGATATCTTAGCTAGCATGTTGACCGAATTTTTTAAAGACAATTGGAAGAATAGAATTAGAAATAATAAAAAGAAAGAAAGGGAAAAGACATGATATCAAAACGGGCCGCTTGATGAAAACCAGATATCGGTCAAAGCATCTAGCCTACTTTTGCGTAGAAAGACACCTTATCAAATTGGAGAAAGGGAAATTCTTTTTTTTTTTTAGAACAATAAGAGCGAAATCTTAATCAGAGAAAAGTGTTTTTGGGTTGAGGGGAGTGACCGGTGGAACTATATACAGATCCTGACCTGTTAAGAATTGGACACCCACGATGATAAAGTGGAGACATTTTCAATGTAGATAATTGGGATTTTTGACTATCAGGAAAAACAAAGAGGTAAAAAGAGGGACAATTGCTTTTGGCTCACGGAGGGCGCCAAGAAGGCGGAAAAGATCCTTTCTGAAGTCAAGTCTAATTAGCGGCGGGCTGTTTGACAAAGTCCAGTTGAGAGAAGGCCAAGATGGTCATTTTTCGTACGTGCAGAAAAGGCAAAATTGGATTTTGTTTTTTTAAAAACAAGAACGATGTAACCACGCCCGAAAGGAGGAGAAAGGATGTTCGATCAATAACAATTGGTCGGAAACGGTCACGTGATCTGCAGAAAAGAAGAGAAAGAAATGCCCGATCAGGAACCATTGGTCGAAAAACGGTCACCTGACATACGAGAGACTAAGAGAGATGGGTGTGCACCTCCCCACAAAAGGTACTGTGAGGAAGTAGGGGTGAAAACAATAGCGATAATGGGAAATCAAAAATAATACGACTTTTGGAATTATCGAGAAAACCCTGACGCCGACAGACCCACCCCAGTTTGTTGCGGCGTCAATAAAAGCAGGACCCCAGTCGACAGAAATCAGTTGGAGTTGAGAGTTGCAGCTGGACCGCGGGCAGGGATAGAGCTTGAACGCGGGCATCGGGCCCGATTCACTCGCCCCTTTGCGGGCAAAAGAATCCTCAGACAAGAAATCCTTCCAGCCCAAGTCGAAGACAGAAGAGTTCAGCCCCGGACGGCAGCGAGAAGAGATCACCTCGGACGACAGAGAGTTGCGGCTGAGTTGCGGCAAGAGATCCTTCCAGCCCAAGTCGAAGACAAGAGAACTTCCAGCATAAGTCGACGAAGAAGAAGAAATACAACCCAAGTCGAAAACAAGAGAACTTCCAGCCCAAGTCGAAGACAAGAGAACTTCCAGCCTAAGTCGACGAAGAAGAAGAAATACAACTCAAGTCGAAGAGAAGAATCAACTGCGAATGATCGATAGAAATTAGCCCCAGTGTCGGACCAAACCACACTCCGACATACACAATTCTAGAGAGTAGGCAATTCGAAATCTTTAGGTTGTGTGATAGAAGCTTGGTGCCATAGTCCACAGAGCGGGTCGGGAAATGAGAACAATTTTGTTTTTATGTAGCGGACATTAAGATATAAAGGGTTGTTACCCATTTTTTTTTTTCATCAGCAATCTTTTTTGTCTCGTGAGTTTATTTTTTCTCTTTTATTTGTGTTTTGCCACCCCGTCGGACTCAGCTTGTATCGGCCCCAATCCCTGCTGGTCCTGTCTGTCTAAGATCTAAACACAGCGTGGGTAGACAGACCGGAGATCGGTACAGTTGCTTTAGTGACCAGGTATTGGAAGCGAGTCGGGAAAGGCGAGGCTGGTGATCATCTGACCAAGGGGTTGGAGCGGCACGCTTGGACCCAGGAGGAGCGACCAGGAGGAGCGACGTCACCGTTGGCGCCGTAACCAAAGGATCCGACCCTGGGCCAGGTGTGTAACCGTCACACATGGTCTAGCAGTATTTGACAGAGTATCCGGTGTGAAAGCGTTCTCTATATATCTCAGCCATACAGTTGGCTTTAGTGGTGACGTTCCTAAAGTCATTTTCTCGAAGTATTCCATGCATATGTTTACCATCACTAGTGAAAACAATGAAACCATAGCTAAACCAGTTGGTACATGTCAGACTCTATTTGAAAGAATGTAATGTGTACATAGAATATCAAAATTTCCATCAGGTGATTTATTGGAATGTTAGTACGTCCTCCCAGACTGGGGCCTGATTCCAGTCTGTTCAAACTTTCAGGGCCTTATATGTAGGAACTCTGGTGAATAGAATTACCACATTCGCGGCCAGCATCCCATTCCTGTGGATGGCCCCAATCTTGATTCTTGATTATAGATTCAGTTCAACTCTAGAATCCGATTTGCTGAGTTTCCTCAACATAGTTTAACTTTTAGTCTTCCAAGTGGTATTTTGATGTTGATATACAAGATAGTATTCAAGCATGATTGAACTAATTGCTGTGCATGTGAAGTGTTTATAGAGCCACATCCTTATGAGAACCCATTTTGCATCTTGCCAAAATCTTTTACGCCGTATCTCACGAGGCTAGCAAATGTCGCAGGGACCTGCAGGTGAAAGCTACCAAAACAAAGGCAGATGCAATAAAAATAAGAATTAAAAGCAAATATTTATTGCAACACTAGAACATACTGAGATGGAAAAGAATTTGAGATTGTTAGACCTGAATGGAAATGGATAGTGATGTTACCACGGGTAAAGGAAGATATATTCTTCATTTTCAATTATTACGATATAAATGAGGAATAATTTAGGAATTGTCATCGAGATATGAATTCTTATAATTTTAAATTAAAAACAAGCCCTGATCTTCATGTCTCAGTTTGGTTTTAAATCAACTGGAACATTTTCGCCATGAACATTTCTCGGCATACACTAGTGACAAATTCTACTCGAACTTTGGCCTCTTTCTTCAGGAATTTAGAAATCAATTCAGAATTTTGATTTTTGTCGTAGCACGATCAGAATAATATGGCGATCTTAGACGATTTAATAAGAATTCAAAGAATTCACCTAAGAAAAAGTAATGAGAAAAGGAGTTCCATCAATGTTAATGTCAAATAAGCTATCGATTTTAACAAAAAAAAATGGATTACAGTTGATGCTGTTACAAATGAGATATTGAATTAGAACATCCTTTCGCGATAAAGATTCGCACCTATACGAATTCGGAAAAGATATACGCCTAAATATACATGATATTTATATTTTATTTGTAGACATATTTAATCTGGTGTAGATAAAGAAGTGTTTCCTTTTAATTTAACATGTTTCTGCAGGAGATAACTGTGTTATGACGAGGGAAATTGACACGGGCCAGTAGATATCTTCTTTCCGATAGTTACCTGGACATATTCAGACCGTGTTCAAATATAGTTTTGATAATGTTTATATAAACAAGGAAAATCTTGCAGTCACAGTTTACTGGTTGTTGGAAATTGTTAACAGAGAAATGAATAAGTTCAATGATGAGATGTTGAGGCCCGAGAAATCATATACTATGGAAAAATGTCATTATATTAGGGGGAATAAAATGAGTAAGATCAGCCGTAACTATGTCGCTCATTTCATAAAACTTGAGATTAATTTTGAACTTAAACAATCAGTCTTTTCATCTCTACAGAGAACTGCGGAGAATTTATTAAGACAGCAAACACTTTGTAGATACGCCACAGATATTTGAATGAACTCAATAAGTTCATTTATGAAGAACAGAAACAGAACGACAGTTCAAAACATGATTTCAAAATCGGAACTGCTAGAAAGGAAATATCAAGTTCAATTAGTTGGCTAGTTAGCAAAGTTTATAAATATTAAACATATTTATATATAGACTATGAAGAATCTGAGAATATATATATATATATATATATATATATATATATATATATATATATATATATATATATATATATATATATGAATAAAAGACAAAAGAGAACAATATATGATGTACTTTATCAAATGTAAGGATTTTAGTGTAAAAACACGTATTTATTAAAAAAGGTAAAAATATCGTCAGTATTTCCGATATGTATAAATATATGTTTAAAATCGGTTATATTTTTGCGGAGAATATGAGGGATAGAACATATACAACAACGCTGCATTGTCCCTGGCAGTTTCATGTATTAAATGTGTGCGTATGCATGTGTAGAGGTGTAGGGCAGAGAGTTTCATATCTATCTATCTATCTATCTATCTATCTATCTATCTATCTACTTCAGTCTGCTCATATATATTTGTTCGTCTGCCTAACTCCATTCGTATCTGTGTAAAGTGTCTATAATAGAAAATACGTCTGTCTTTTGCCATTATTTAGCGATGCAACTCGCCTCTGCTGTTCTCTTCTATTCTACTCGGACAAGTGACGATGAAAGCTTTTTATCGCAACCTCTCAAGCGTTCATTATTTCTTCCATCTCACCGCAAATTCTTCGACCAACCGCCCGCCTTTCCATCCCAATTGCTGACCCTTTGTATGCAGCCGACTAATGCACAGGGACATTTGCCCCAACATCAGCACAAATTCCAATGGTCATTCTTCGGACCTAGTCCCCCGCTTGGCTTCTACTCCCGCAGTCGCCAAGATGTTGTTCATTATATTCTCTTGTGATTCGTCAATTTTTCATTATTTGAGTCTTTTCAATATAGACTTGCATATTAGAATTATGTATGCACCCACTCACATATATTCACATATCTAAACTATATGTACAAAACACACACACACACACACACACACACACACACACACACACACACACACACACACACACATATATATATATATATATATATAGATAGATAGATAGATAGATATAGATATATAGATATGTATGCAAATTTTGCATACACAATCATAAATACACACATGAGTACGTAAGCGTATTTAGGTCCATTTTATAAGGATTTTCCAGTTGTTTGCATTATTCATCTGTGTTCTAATGAATCGAAAAGGCTGATGATTGGTGTTCACCCACAGGTAAAAGTCTACGGTTTAAAATTTTCAAGTTAGGTCGGTTTTCGGAATATGGAATGGTTTCTAACACCCAATTCTTTCATTTTGCCTTGTCTTCTTATTTATCTATATGTTGTGTTTCTTCATGACGTGGGTAATTATTGCTTTCCACGACTTCCTATCTTTGTCCCTCTTACTAAAGCTTGTCTTTTCAGCATCTCCTAGTCCCTTATCTAATATCTATTTACATAACCTCGTTTGGTATGTTACTCGTTGCTTTCCTCTGTCCAGTTTACTTTCAATATGTCTTCTGAGTGTCAAATTCTGCAAGCCATGTTTCCTCATTACGTGCCTTAGAAATTTCAGGATTATTCACATTCTCACTCCATGTTATTCTAAGCTTTTTTCTGCAGAACATAACTGTTGCCTTCAGCTCGTTCATCATCTCCGAGGAATTTGTCCATAAACTAGTGAAAATGGTTAAATGATGGTGCCATCCATGTCAATCATTGTATAGTCTATTTTATTTAGATAAACCACTGTATATCTATGTTTCTGCTTTTATGTTTTCGAGATGTAATTATGTTTTCTATTCTGTCAAATCAAGTAAACAGCATGGTGGCTTAAAACAGTTTCAAAGTTGCCGTCAATTCAAAATATCCCATGAACGTTTTGAAAGGTAAGACATTGTCATTTTAATTTGGAGAACCCAAAACCGTTGTAAGCTGTTTGAATGTAATATATTGTAAGTGTATATCAGTTGTTTTCATACATTCTGTAGCCTCTCTAGGATTTAAAGTGTTTCTGTTCGTACTCCTTTTTCTTTTTCTTTTCCACCACTCCTTTTTCCTCTCCATCTCTCTCCTTCTCTCTCTATTTATTCCGTACTTCATTTAAGTCCTTCCTCATATCTATATTTATTCTTTTCCCTTATTCATTTCTCCTTTTGTAGTCTCTCCTTGTTGACATAAAATTGTTTCAGTATTTACATAAGCTTGTTGTAGTTGACACTATTTCCTATTGAGGAAAATATTGTTGGTGTGAATGTACCGCGCAAATCTTCTAAAATGATAATGTATGCATTCCATGGAAATCGTCATTCGAAATCCTCGCATATTACTAGGGCTGAATTATTGATTTTGGAGACGAATGGGAGGTAGGTAATTATTTCAGTCCCCTAGAGAGCATATCTCTTGATTGCAATAGATAGAAGATTTTGTTTCGCCAACTTTTCGATTTAGGTGACTTTCCCAGCCTCGAAAAACAGTATTTGAAATTTTAGTTTTAGCCCTCGGTCTTGGACTTTTGGTAGAGACAAAAAGTACCCAACTGGCTCAGCCACTAGTATAGCCACTTTTCTTTTCTGACTCGATATTAAATAAATCCCAACAAACACGCCATTCATTCAAGGTTAAAGGTGAGAATCGAACCGTTCTTCTGCCAAATTCGTCTCATCAGGCTTCATTTCTGATCCAATTTGGCTGCATTTCCGGATTCCGCCCAAACCTCCCACGTCCACATCCTTGGTCTTTCCCAGCTCTTCGACGCAACCAATCTGAACTTGACTTTGTACATTCTTCTTATTTCTCTTCTTTCCTTTTCTTAATCGATTGTATTTTAGGTTTTTGAGAATCAAATAGCAACGCAGCGCACACGCCCTGTTAATTTCGGAATATGTTCCCGCCTCTACCACCGAAAAATTCTGCTTGAATTAGAAAAATGGATTATTAATACATATTTCGTTTTCTTTTTTTCTTTTCAGAATATGCAAATTTTCGAAAGGTTGTGATAGACAGATAATTATATCTGAAGGTCATCAAGCATCAGCGTCAACATTATATTAATCGCAATAATAATAATAATAATAGTAGTAGATTTGTGTACAATTTCTATTCATCATAGTACCTTCAATTTTGGTGTCGGTTAAATTCACATTGTATAACTGCGATCAAGGTTGTAGGTAGATTCATGGTTTGCATAGATTTTTGCCAACACTTCCCTGTTTACCTGAATATATTAATTTAAATATTCCACGTTTTTATGTTAAGCAACAAGATAAAATCAATCCATGACACACTTCAAATCCATGACGTTCACAGGAGATTAAAAATAATTCCCTTTATGAGTCACACAATGACAGACGGCGTTTCTTAATTTTATTGTCACTGTTCTTAGGTGGATGTGGCTGTCAACGGCGCCATCTTTTGGACTGCATTAGTGAATTTTTAGAAGGGTATAAGATATTTGTTAAGCTGTTCATTTTAGTGTAATTTGTTAGTGTACTTCATTTTGATACCTTGAGAAAAAAAAATAACCGGCCCATTTAATTAGAGGAATGGCAAATATTTTAGCAAATAAGCTCAGGCGAATTATATAAAAAGAGATATGAATTGGTATGAAGAAATCCTCTACATAGAATTATGAAAAAGTCTAAGATTTGCTGAGTCGTTTCAATGTTGACGACTCTGTTTTGTTTCCTGCGGTATGCTTTTGTTCAATTCTGGAATTGTTGTTTGTATATTAAAAATATTTAAGTTAAGGGAGTTAAACTTTTACTGAGCTGATGTTACAGGGAATTTGAACCTTTGATTTAGATTAACTAAACTATTCTTTCAGCAAATGTACAGTATAACAGCTATAGTATAACACTCCGGCAAATCAGAGCTTTACAGCTGATCTCTGATCTGACCTGGCACAGTTCAATATGTAAAACCTGCTTTGTAACTTTCAATACCACAAAGTCCAGTTAGTATTTTTCGTCACCGATCAGAACTGTTATAATGAACGAATTCACTTAAATGTTTATTGGTTCTCAAGATTATTCTTAACCTCAAATTGAATTAATATAGACTATCAATTTCTAAAGATGATGGGATAATGTCTGACTTGTTCTATCGCTATGGAAAGTACCTGAATTATTGCAATATTTTATCACTAAAAGAAATACATTTGACCCTAAATGGAGTATTGCTTCTATATCTGGTCTGGAGCTGCTCAATCCTCACATTCCAGCCTTGATAAAGTTCAAAATTGTGACTTATTTTCCACTGTGCCACCTCATTCCTACAGAGTAACAAGTCTACTCTGTTTTCATGGCAAATGCCCAATTGATATATATTCTTTAGTTCCATCACATGAGACCTTTATATTTCGGACAGGCCATGTTATTTCTACTGTATCAATATCACTCCCATTTACGTATTGCAATTCCAAGGAAGAATATTTTTGTTAGAAACTGCTAATTTGTGGAACAGATTCTTCCTTGGACGCTTCCCTACAATACTAACCTCTTCAGTCACGGATCAATCTGCGTCTATCCTCCTTATCCTTAAACTCTTCCCTTCTATCCATTTCCTCGTATATTCATATCGCTTACTACATTCAGTATTCCTTTTCTTTGTGTTGCTCACAGGAATTGTATTGTGTGAACTTTAGTAAAAAGATGCAGTCAATATAAACTTTCAAATAGATTAGGTTTGTAACTAGGATTCTTACATTTAATCAAAATTTAAAATGATAAAACCTTATCCGCAAGTCATGAGGTGACAATATACCAACGTCAAGAGAAAATAAATCTACTCCAGATTGCGTGTCACTGTGACAGAATTGAAGACGATTGAAAGATGATGGTTAAATACTCGCTTTTTATTGGATCTTTATTGAGAAGCAAAATATTTTGAGAAAAGGAACATATAGCTAAACATTATGAGGATTTGGGGTAATTCCTCGTTTACTGTCAATTATACCAGTTCTATATCTTTATAACTGATGTAATTATTGTTAGGAATCGATGTCGTCAACCCAGAGAACAAGTGGATTCATAACAATAATTACAAAAACCTTAACAGAATATAATGAAGAGAAATATATTTATGAACTTAGACCAACATAAGACAGGCGCGAACTAAGAATATGTTGTTGCGTCAACGAGAGGACTGCCTGCCTTGACAAATGTGCTTAAGTTTTACATGGAATTAAACACTTTTTAACTTTGAAAAATCCTCTAATTGCCCTTCTATAAACTTATTACGTGTGCAATGCATTTTTCAAGCATACACTTCTTTTCTGAGGGATCAACTCTAGTAAAGTTGTAACGTTGACATATCCTTTGGATCTGTTCCGTAATCACGGTACAAAAGAAGGCTTCAATTGTCCAAACATCATTTGATGTGTTAATGACTTCTCTAAAATTTATAGATCTTATAACAGGTGCTAGCTTTAGAAGTGGTGATGTCGTGCCCATAATAGCTAGTGCATATGGAATCGTGCCAAAATCGCTTGAGTCATGAATTGCCATTATTCAAACTCCAATATTAAACCCCAGACATTTCATGGGAACTTGTAAATAAAAAGAAATACTCAATAAATTATAATTTAATAAAAGAAATTAACTCAGAAAGATGATACTATTGGATATGTCAGAGTAGGGAAATATATTCACTCGTATTGATAAAACGACAGCAACAATAGACGTTAATGTTATATGCAAAACATTTCCCTGAAAATGAAAATAAAAGTATGGTTCATTACGTAACATTGAAATAAAAATTGTTTTCTATTATTAGGCAATTTATATTTACCTTTTTAAATTATTAAATCCAAAGATTCCTAAATCTAAGTAGCCATGCTAGACTTTGCAAAAAAAAAACTGTTACCGTATATTTCGGCATACAAGGCGACCTTTTAACCTTAAAAAATCCCCCTCAAAATAAGAGGCCGTCTTATACTTCATGTATAAAATGGGAACCTTAAATCCTGTGGTTTACGGTAAAAACACAACTGGATGTGTGTCTCAACAAGCCATTCAAGAACAGTGGAACAAATGGTTGGTTACCAGAGAAATGTAATTCAGACTACTGAAAATTCAGCACCCATTCGTGAGGTATTTTAGATGGTGGTAGTATATGCTTACAGAATCTATTGAATAAATTTAAAACAACACATTTTAAAATACGATTTGGAGATGGGTCGTATTGTACAAATAATATAGCCCGAAACCAACATTTTAACTTGAAAATTTGGGGGTCGTCCTATACGCCCCGTCATCTTGTACGCCAGTCCCTTTTCTGTATTCTACAATGTAAAACTGTTGGGAAAGTTTGTCGAATCCAATGGAGAGACTTCGTAAATCGAGTCTATAGAGTATCACGTGAGGCAATCGAAACTTGGAAGTCGATGTAGTGGAAGGAATGAAAAGAAATGGACGAGAGCGATAAGTTAAGAAATGATAACGAAATATGAGCGTAGAACAGAAAGAAAGAAAGAAAGAAAGAGAAACAGAGTAAAAGGAGTGAGCTAGGCTAACAGACCAGTATAGGAAAACAATAAGAAATATCTCAAATAATTGATGAACATCCTCCAGAAAAGGGCAGAATAAAATTGAAAAAGATTATTTTTAGATATGAATGTCATGATTTTTAGATATCCTGCAATAGTTCAGGAACGAGATGGTGCTGAAAAGTTGTCGGCATGGCAGGCTTTACAAAATCTGACCAAACGCCAGATCTTTTTTTTTTGCAGACTTTCTTGGGCGGGCCAAGAATTTTTCAATAAACTTTTGTATATTCAATCTTGTTTCATAATTTGATCTCTGTATTTTAGTGTAAGTTTATTTATCTTTATTTTTTGCGGAGTAAATCAGAATGATTTTACAAAATTAATTAATTATTTCCACTTATTACGTCTATTGTCCTGAATGTCATGTCCCACACCGACCCGTCCCGGAACGAATAATCAGCAACAGTGAAATTGTTTTCATCTTTGGCACTGGCTTTTTGGCGTCTATCTTCTTCGAGTAACTAACAATTATCCGATTCGGAAATACCAATTCCAAAATAGTTCCTACCAATCCGGTATTTGTTTAGAGCCGATTAGACAGTTTAATGACACGACAAAACACTAAACGACGTAGACCTTTTACCTCCAAGACCTCATTTGCCCTCTCACAATGTTTTCGCAAACGAGAGACGAGTTCCATATAGAAAATCTATTAACTGATTGGCCAACGGGTTTCTTTCTCTCTTATTTTTTTCTTCCCAAACAATGTCTGCACTTTCTCATTTATTTATATACCTTTCTGGAAAATAAAATAATAAATAATAAAAATGCATCATCGCTTTTTCCTTGAGGATAAATTCAGCAGGTCACACGAGAGAATTCATTACAATTTGTTTCTTCATCTAATTATATATATATATATATATATATATATATATATATATATATATATATATATATATATATATATATATATATATATGTGTGTGTGTGTGCGTGTGTGTATGTCTGTGTGTCTGTGTGTTTGTGTGAGTGAGTGTGTATGTGTGTGCACGTTCGTGTGTGTATGTATATAAACCGTCCTTTGTGTACATACATATTAGTGGTAATAGTCAACTTTTTATATTTCGTTGTACTTTTGATTGTTTTTTTTCAGTCTATTAATGCAATTACTTAACTGCATTAATTCTTACAATTTTACCTACCTATCTAGCTATCGACCCAGATAGGCTAAACATGTCTCTACAGATACACACACACATGAAAATACACATATAGCGAAATATGCATGAACACACTTATATATATATATATATATTATATATATATATATATATATATATATATATATATATATATATATATATATATAAATATGTATGTGTGCGTGTGTTTAAAGAAGAAATACTATTTTTGGCAATTATGTGACGTCAACAGAAAATGTATTTTATTTCACAAGAAGGAAATCAACGTAAGCGAGAAAAAATAGGAATCACGTTAAACGCTTGAGATTTATTTAAAAAGATAAAGTTTTATCGTTTCCCTATCAGTACTAATTTAATTAAGAAAAATAAATAACAAATTAATTTTTAATAATGAATTCTCGTTTTAGAAAATTATATTCACTTTTTATTAAAATGGAATTTTCTAGGTTAAAAAATATAAATGCTTTTGATTTATCTTTTGTAATCATTCAATAAAAGAATCCTTTGAATTTTCTTTTAGTAATGAAATATGTGGATATAAATAGGTTCATCGGCCAGTCTGCTGCCTCCTCATGACAAAGCATATATTTTTTATAAATTATTTTAAAAACTTTATTTTTCAACATGATCTCCTTTTTATCAATGCATTTTAAACAGAAATGATTTGACAGATCGAATATAATGCATTAAATATTTTGGATCCAAATTCATATCATAAATAAGTGTCTCTCTCACATGTTTGCGTGTGCGTCTGTAATGTTCTTGGTCTTTTTTTTCTTTTCTTTCTTATCAGTTGGTGAGTACAAATTAATGAAATATATTATTAATATGTTAATATATCTTTTAAAATGCCATTAGTTTTTGATCTGGCTATATATCTGTTTATTGTCTATATTCTATATTCATAAAACACTTGTTGTCTGAACTTATTTAGCAATCTTTTCATCTGCCGAATTTAATATTCAGTCAGGAACATAAAGGTAATATAAAATTTACGTCTGCGCTTGATGGGCCCTAAACATTCATTAAAACTGCAACATCAAATAAATGTGGTTTTATCTGATATCACGCGATTGTATATTTGACTTAACAGTTTTTACATAATTTTCATATTCAGCTTTAAAAATCAAATCTTTACTAATGACTGTGTTTTGATATTCATTTTGAGTCTGATCTTTGTGAACTTTATGAACAAGAAATTGTTTTATTGATGGATTTTATAATTCAATTGCTTTTACAATTAATCTTTTTCTACCTAAAAAGGGATAATCACATTAATATTTACCTCACAAATGGTAAGTGGAAGGTAACAATATATAAAAGGATAAAAGTAGCGGTGATATATTCTATATTACAACAAGCTGAATATGGAATAAACAGCTACCAAAATGTTTAAACCCAGCTAATTTCAGTGTTGAGATCTACGCCAATCAATCAAATAAATAAATAATTGCGTAGCTAAGGGGAGCAATTTAAACAAACTTCT
Organism: Acanthosepion pharaonis; assembly: GCA_903632075.3. Taxonomy (NCBI): domain Eukaryota; kingdom Metazoa; phylum Mollusca; class Cephalopoda; order Sepiida; family Sepiidae; genus Acanthosepion; species Acanthosepion pharaonis. The sequence continues at coordinate 1,450,637 of CAHIKZ030002666.1, forward strand.
CACACGCTTGGGTATCATTGCAAGTTTATATATATATATATATATATATATATATATATATGTGTGTGTGTGTGTGTGTGTGTGATAAAATATAGTTTTAAGGCAATCTTCAGGCCTGAAGTTTGAGTCTAATTATGAAGTAGAATCTAGCCCCTCGGTGTTGACACCAATGTCCACTCTTACACACATACGTACACACGCATAAAGAGAAAGAGATACACACACAGACATATAAATAGATATTATTATTATTATTATTATTAGTTGTAGCAGTAGTAGTAGTAGCCGTAATTTGGAAAGAATGTCCCCTCTATGTGAATCCGATCTATTTGTAAATATTGGATTCTTCAAATTTAAAATTCTTCAGGATACGAAACAAAGAGAAACTCATTATGACTTTTAAACTCTTTACAATTGATAAATTGTTTCTCTCAACACAAAATATTACAAGCAGCTGAAAAGATGATAATCAAATAGTATAAGATCTGTCGTGAATTGGTTGATATGTGATGTTGCAATATCGCCGAAAACACTTTCATGTATTACCAAACAGAGAGCTTTTTTTCGTGTATAATTCTGGTTTCGGAATGAATTTCAGTAGGTGCTAATATGTTTTTTTTGCCGTTGGAATGATTATAGAAAACTCACTGTTCATTATTGTTAATTATTTTCCCTAGGAATGGTTTGAGAGTAAATCTATCTGGAATGACGAAAATGACATAAATTTTGTTTAAACTTAAAAGCAGTCAAATCATGGCGGCCACATTAACCAGGTTTAGGCACTTTATCTAATTTCATTTAGGTAATTCCTAAAGAAAATGCAATTTGTATTGAACTGTTTTGCTATGTTTTCTGCAGTTTCATAACGATTATCATCAACTACATATTGCAAAAACTCAAATATTAACAAGAAGTGCTCATCCATATCAAGGAGAATTTTGGAGAAAAAAAGTTTTCGATCATAGAACACTTAAGTATTTTTATCACGTCTGAGTAATTAAAACATTAAAATGTATTTGTTTTTTTATCGGGTCAACTGCATTTCAATAAGGCTCACTGAGATGCAGTTGAACCGATAAAAAATATATTTTTTAGAGCAAAATATAATTTTTAGTGAAGGATTTTTAGGGATTAAGTTTATTGGATTCAATTACTCTGATATGAATTGTTACAAAATATTGTTATTGAGCAATGACGTCAATAAGACGATGGCAAAGGATTGCATTATTATTTAATGGCTTCATGATTTCATATTTGATTTATTACGAGCAGAATCTTAACATAAAAGTTGCTTACAGTTGCCACTAAATAGATGTTTAATGTTGAATAATTTAATAAATGATAAATATCTGTGTAAATATTTGTAATATTTACAAACAATGGCAAAAAGAAGACAACATCAACAACAATAATTATAATACCTGGTAGCCTAAGCCTTAAAGAAATACAAAAAAAAATGTATTCACAAATACAGCCCACATCTTAAGAGCTTTATGTAAAATATGCGTTTTGTGTGTGTGTTTTTCACCAAACAAATGCTAGGTGGAATATGTCATGATGCCATCTCTGATCTTAGATCTCTGGTTGTGACTCGGAAATGAGTATACACCAAAAGCAAAGGAAATGAAATAATAATAATAATAATAATAATAATAATAATAATAATTTGAAGGGATTCCTGTAAAGCCCATGCCTCAAAGAAATACAAAAAATGTTCCCACAAGTACAGCCCGCTCTTTACAAAGGGCTTTATCTATGTAAAATAATTTTTTGTCAGTGGAAAGTGTCATGATGCCATTTCTAGCATTAGGTCTCTGGGCGGGACCCGAAAAGAAATGTGTATACGCCAGAAATCAAAGGAAATAAAAACAATAATAATAGGAAATAAGCAAATAAGCTCAGATGAATAATAATTATTTCTATAATAAAAATATTTAGGTTAAGCGTGTCTGACAATGCCTTGTTCATTAAATGTGTTTGGTCCTGATTAGTTAGTTACTCGTTTCATTTAGCTTTCGAACTGGTTAATGTAAATATAATAGGTAACGGGCTTATCAAACAAGCGATGCCTGTGATGATTTGTTTTTGTCAAACACGAGTAAATTCATTTGTAACCGATAAGAGAGGATATTATTTTTGTTTTATTTTTAAAGTTTTATTATAAAAAAAAGGAGGAAATTGGATGCTCCCTTAACGCCAAGTGGAGAAAAGGCCTTGAATTTTGCTTTTTAAATTGATTATTGAGAAGAGAGCTTAGGTTTTTGTGAGAAAATCTTCAAAAATCATTTAGGAATTTTATTTTATTTTATTAATAAATCAGTTCAAGTAACAAAAACTTGAGCAACATACAAAACATTAATTACGGGAAGTGCTCAAATTTCGTTATGCGGAAAAATTCCGTCATTAAAACCCTGGCCAGAATGTTGCATCAGTGTCGACTGAACGTGCATCTAGTCTTGTGCATACGTCAAGATTTGAGTTTTTGAAGGAGAAATTATTCATTAATGATGTGACCTTAAAACAGTTTCAAAAAGATAGGGACTCCACTTTAGAGCAAAAAATATCCACACATTTGACAATTTCTGAGTTTCAACGCTGTATCAGAATTTCACATTTGGAAAGAGTGGGGGCACTCAAGTGCAGCTACGATATCGTGTATCGAATATTATTTCAATTTGCCATGGATTATAATATTAGGTAAGGCAAGATAAGGTAGGTTTGAATTATATTCTGTAGAGTGAGTGTTTATGAAACAAACATATATTAATAACCTTTTGCATTGATCATGTATGAAGTCTAAATTAGACTGAAATACACAACTTTTCATGACTATGTGGGAAATATTTCTTCCATTCATTGTTGGCAGATTATTACAAGCGAATATTTTTCATGTCTTAGTCGAAGAAATTTCAAATTAATGGCTACGAGAGCGTCACTTTATTTATCGTTTTTTGATTGATTAATTATTTTTACGTAATAACAACAGATTGTAGTTTTTTTAAAATCCGAAACATAATTTTTAGATTCTAAGAATAAGTCTTTTCCGAGTGAAATTTCATTTGATAGGAAAAAAAACGACCATAAAAAACATCGATGATTTATTCAGAGGAATGACATAGAAAACAACATGTGACAAGCGGGTTCATATAAAAATATAGAACAGTTTATTTTTGATATTCTTTCCATTTTTATAATGATTCATACAGTGATATTCACCATAGAAGCTGTTAAATTTTGAATTTCATCAGGTTTTAAGGTTTGGGGACAAAGTGTTTGCGCCTTTGCCATTTGACGAGACGCTAAAGAGTCAAAATCAAGTGAATATGTAGGCCAGACCATATCAGTCATATTTTAACTCAGTGGTTTTGTACTCAATGGTTGCAATAGTAGAATGAGCTGGAGTAGTACATAAATACAACTTTTCATTTGAATATCATTGCCTTCTTCATGAGATATCACTGAAGGTTGACCCTGAAGAATTTAACATAAGCAGAAAAGTTCATTTTGAAGTCATTTTGAAAACCTCTGAGGGCCAACCAACTCATTGGCAATAATCTCTCCCCAAAACATGACTCCCTACCTCTTTCTTGATGCCTCAGGCAAGGTAGTTTAGGGTTTTCCTTCAGGCAACATCCTCTTCACCTGTTGTCTGGATCATCTAGTGACACTCTGCACTTGTTTGTAAATAACATACACTGAAAATCTAATTTAAAATATTTTTCAGCTCAGGAAAGACATTTAACAAGGTGATCCAGCTTCAAAAAAGCTTTGTGGCCATGTTGGATATAATTTGGAATGGTGGAATAAAAGCAATATTGCCGTAATGGCTGCCATTTGTTTATTACTGCACAGAAAATTCACACTGTTGTGCATGTTTGTGCTGGCAAACTTTTAAAAGAAATGTTTTGACAGCAAAGGCAGCCAGAAAGAGGATACATTTAGAAATTTGATTTTGTCATAATGTTGGAATGCTCTCTCTGTCTGTCTGCCTCTCTCTCTCTCTCTCTCTCTCTCTCTATATATATATATATATATATATATATATATATATATATATTTCCTAATTAAATTATCTTATTAAACACTTGTCATAACGTTATGAAGAAACTTTTCCTAAATTCAAAAATGTTATTTCGAGAAATGTGTCTCAGTTACAGATTATCAGTTTAAATATACATGAAGTTTCCATATACTGCGGTTAGCAATCGATGTTGTATTCATGCGATAAATATTAGCTTGAATATGTGTAGCATATCTAACGATTACAATGTGGTTATAATGATTATAACACACACACATACACACACAAATATATAATCTATTCTAATGGTTATTTTGGCGGGAGTTGTTTGTTTATTTGTTTATTATTTATTTGTAATAATTTATTTTAATTTTTTTTAACTATTTACTTTTATTATATATATATATATATATATATATATATATATATATATATATATATATATTTATTTATTTATAGTTTTCGATTTTTAAGTAACGAGGTAAAAAAATTTTACATGAGTTCTCATCGTTTATTTAGTAGTTTGTTTTTGTCAGGGAAGTTTTGCAATTTTTGGATTGATTCTTGTAGGCTAATGTTCTTTTTCTTATTTTCCATGATATTTTTGGCCTGATTTGCCTTTTGTTTTTAATTTTTCAGATATACTTGTAAATCATTGTGCTGTTCACGTATTTACTATTGGTGAAAGTTTTGTGTTTCTTTGTTTCCAGGCTCCTTCCGTTACTCCTATGTATATTTTTACTTTGTTATCTGATGTTTTTACTGTGCCTTGGTATATTGTTTTATTTTTGTAAGCAATTACCGTTGAAGGGACATTTCTTCTTTATTCTGTAGTTAAACGTAAGTTTAATTTGTTCGGATAGTTTTTGATAGTTTTCCTCTTCCGCTTTTTTATTATTTGTGCCATATTCTCTGTGCAACGGTAGCTGATTTTTATTGTGATTTTGTGGAGAGTGCTTGATTCGCGGAAGGGTGCTTGTGTTTGATGAATATTCTGTTTTTACGTTTTTGTCATACAGTGGATTGAACCATATGATGTTTCTATTCCTGTTGCCATTTTTGTCCTCTGTGGTGATTGTGTGAGTGTTGCCGGGAATCTACCATCTTTTCAGGCTCTTTCGTAGTCTTTCTTACTTTCGAATTGTCAGAAAGCCTGCGGTTAATTGATTTGGTATCTTATTGATTATAGATGGCAGGTGATTGGAAGATGTATGTATATACAATGGTTTATCATTGGGTTTTCTATAGGGTTCATATGTAACTTTTCTTAAGCTGAAGGTGACATTTAGAAAATATATTTCGTTTAAGTTAGTTTATATGTCTATGTTGAAGCCTATTATTTTGAAAATTTTTATTATTGCTTTTCTAGTTTTTTCTGTGATTTTTCGTTATAGGTTCTTAAGATTATGAGATCGTCAATACTTGACATTTTAGTGTCAAAGATCCCTTTTTTACTTCATTGTCTAATAGTAGTGATTTACAGCAGTGTTTGATGATATTGATTTCGTTTGTGCCTAAGGTGTTGACCTTATATAGCATGGGTTCTGTTATAGACGGGTAGAATTCTTTTATGCCTAATTGTATAAATTGGCAATTGGGTTTGATTTTTATGCTGCAGAACCAGTCTATTATTGTTTTTGTGCTTTTCCACTGATTTACTCACAACTTCTTCCTTAGATCTGAATTAATTCTTTCTCGTATCGCTTTGTTTTATCTATTTCACTTTTAGTTGGGTTTATGAGTCTGCATGCTGGATTGGTTTTGTTGTTTTCTTTTTGGTATTTTAGTGTGATAAAGGCTTGCCCTTTACTGATGTAACTTATTCAGTCGTCTCGGTCTAATTTTTGGGCGATTTTTTTAGCTTCCTTATTGACATAGTTTTGGTGCTTTTTGCATTTTTTGGTAATGTTGTCCTTGAGTAATTTATTTTGTGTTGTCTGCAAACTTTGATTGGACAAAAATAGCTATAATTACATATCCAGACTAAAACAAACTACTAAGTAAACGATCAGGACTCAAATCAAAATGTAGTCACGAAACAAACTTTTGCTTCGTTAAAAATCGTAAACTCTAAAGAATAAATAAAAATAAAATAAAAAATAAATATGCAAAAACAAGTAAACTAAGTTAATCCAAATAAATAAAGTGAATAATAAATAAATTAACAAATCACTTCCGCCAAAATAACCGTTAGAATAGACAATAACAATCCAAAAACTGCGAACACTGATTGGATGAAAAAAATAGCTAGATTACTTCCCCAGGCAAAACCAAACTACTAAATAAACGTCAAAATTTTTACTACGTTCCTTAAAAATCTAAGATAAACGATAAATAAATATATATAGAATAAAATAAATAAATACACAAAAACATAAATAAATAAATAATAAATAAATTAAGAAGCCACTCCCTCCAAAATAACGGTTAGGATAGACTCTCCAGAATACAACATTGACCCCTATATATACATAATCGAGAAAAACACAATGCCTATGGCCTGATGATTGCGTTTAGCTTGAAACAGTTTTCCATAAATATAGCTTAACTTAAAACTACATATATATATATATATATATATATATATATATATATATATATATATATATATATATACTAAAACCTTAATTATCACAAAAAAGAGACTTGGAAATTATGAAGGATTATCCTGAAGCAGGTCTGGACACTGATAATTATGGCCAATTTTGCCTTCACTAGCGTAATGTTATTTGGGCATTTGAAAAACCTTATAAAAGTCATATAAAATATTCGTTTTTCGTCATATTCCTCGAAACATGCATAAGAAGGAATGTTACAATATATATATATATAAATATATATATATATATATATATATATATATATATATATATATGTGTGTGTGTGTGTGTGTGTGTGTATTTCGAAGTATTTAGCGGTTGTTTTTATTTATAATACAACATTTCTTCTTTTTAATATATATATGTTATATTTAATGGATATCCTTGTTTTTGTAGAAATCTCTGTGTTTATACAATATAATCTCCGATTATATTACACACAAACGGTAGAATTCCAGTTTAAATAATCGTGATGTCTACTTAAACACGTGTAGAGATTAAATATTTGTCCTTGCCGAAATTTGACCAAATGACGAAACATCAACTCTTTCGGAATCCCTTTTTGTTTCGATCTGATAATTTTTTTCAGCACCCCGTCGTATGTCGACATGTTTGAATCTCTGTTTGATAGAATGTTAGATGTTGGGTGTAAGCATCATGCTGAGATTCTATTAATTGCAACTGCAAAAATTATAAATTAATTTTTCTTTCTTTCTTTCTTTCTTTCTTTCTTTCTTTCTATTTGTAAATCTCTCTCGTAAATTATCGGATAGTTTCCCTCTCTTGGAATATGACATTAATAAAAATGAAAGTTGAAAAAAGATGAGGAATAGATTAAGTGTTAAAAGAAAAAAAACAAAACAAAAAAAAAACAAACAAAAAAACAACAGGCCGAATATGTGCAGAAAACATAGGATGGAGACACAGAAAGGAAAAACTGGAAGTTAAGGGGAAGGGGGAATAAAAGAGGAAAATAAAGAAAAAAAAGGAGAAGGACGATGACGAAAAGAACGAAGAAAAATACGATCATAAAAACGAAATTGAAAATGGTTATTCATATTCAAGAACGACTTCAACCAAACAGCTACAGCTACTAATGCTGCTGATAATATTAAGAGAAATATGAAGTAAAAAGGGAACACTACTACTACTACTATTACTACTACTACTACTGCTACAACTCGTATAAATGACAATGACAAAAGAGAAGTGAAAGCTGAAAGATGGAAGGGTGAGATAACGTTAGCGCCAAGGGCATATCCTTGGCCAGAAAATGGTGTAGTGGGAAAAGAAAGAAGCAGAGGCAATGACTAATTGAGTTGATGAGAATTTATTGACATAATGTTTTCCACATCGCCAAGCAGTGTTTTGCCAAGTGGGATGAGTAAATTACTGGCAGAGTGGATCCGAAGAACAACCTACAAGAATTTCCGACAGTCAGAATGAAAAATAACGATGAACACACACAACGTTCCAAGGTTATGACTTTTATAGATAGAACAACGAACTGGAGGCCAACATGCTCTAAAGATAATTCCAGACATTAGGTTATCGTTCACGTAGGACATGTTAACCGTAGAAAGAAAACCACTTTTTGAGAATAATATATTAGGGTTTCAGCATTTAAATTTTATGAAATCTTGTTTGAAATTTTGCAATATTTTAAGAAGATTCCAGTCTCCTTAAGATAGATATCTAGAGGTTTTGTCTAGGCGAGTTATCTAAAGGAAAATGCCAATTATTAAAGCGTACAAATTAATTATTTTTACCATCACTTTTTACAAAGCCCCGGGGCCACTCGGGGTAGAGTTACATTAATGGGTTACGACAGATATGGGAAAATAACTGTTGACCCTAGCCTTGAACAGGTTACGATTGTAGTGATCAGGTAAATATCTTATTGAGAGTCGGTTCCACAGAGCAGGGGTTCGCGGAAAGATGTTGTTCGAATGGAACTTACTTCTCACCGATGAATTACGGAGAAAATGTGGGTAGTTTGCTAGACTATAAGTGATCTGGCGGGTCCTAACCGTGAAGGTTAGTACTTGCGGAACCAAACAAGGTAGTTCGTCCGAGCACTTGATATAGAAGTAGCGATAAACGAAAACACGAATCTTAGCATATCATAGATAACATTACATTTTCTTGAACACTCAGAATTATTTTCTTTTGAGCGAAGTCTAAGAGAGAGAAAAGAGAGAGAGAGAGAGAGAGAGAGAGAGAGAGAGAGAGAGAGAGAGAGCTCATATCCTCTCTGGAGTGGGTATTTATATATCTGATTATAATATGGTAATTTCTCACGCTTGTATCCCACATGCAGCTGGTTTAATCCTGTGGGTCTGCACTCGGTGGCTAAGATCTTACCTAAGGTCAGCCCTTTCAGCTTGTTTCTCTGAAGAACACTGAGTGCAAAATCTATTTCATCAACTGAGGTGAGCCATATATGACAGACATATTCTCCGGTCACTGTATGAAATCAGATTGTTTAACATTAATTTAGTTTAGATAATTTAGTGTATCCATAAAATTGAATTGACTTCCAAAAATTGGCCAAGATGATATAAGGATTGCTATTGGTGATATTGGATGCGAGTTCAGGTTTTGCTTAATTCTTTGTTTCAAATTCACCCAATATAATGTGAAGGACAAAGTGTATGTCATCTAAATGTGTGAGGAAAATCAAAATACTCATTTCATAATAAGTACTAAGATAATGTGCCATACGTGATAGTTAGGTGATCATGTCTTCTTCGATACATGTCTGTCTAAACAGTAGTAGGTAGCCCTTCCTTTCGGATATATAACCTAAGTCTGTCCTACTATTCAACCGATACCTGGGAGGAGAAGCATTTAATTTATACAAATTAATTCTACGCTAATGCTCTTAATCTAACGCAGTTGGTCTCAATCATGTTTTTAGACATGGACCACTATTATTCTTCATTTATTTTGGGTGGACCTTCATAAACATTTGATGAAAACAAAAGTTTATTTTATTTTTTACTAATAGATATGAATTAAGCAATTGTAATAAAGAAATAATAAAGGTATAACTAATAGTAAAACAAATTGAATGAAAAAAAAACTTGCATTTAACAACTAAATTCTATAGAACATTCATGTACACTAGTAAAATAACTCATAATAATTCATTTTAAAATATGTGAGTAATTAATAAATTTAAAAAAAGTTCAGATTTATTCAATGAGAACCCTGTGGTTAATACTGTTTTGTATTTTTTTTAATATTCGGCTCGATCGATGTCAATGAAAATCACTCCTTTTACAATGTTGGGTCTATTACTATACTAATTAATTTATATTAATATAATAATAATAATAATAATAATAATAACGAGAAAGCTACTCACTTGCTATCGCATGCATCATCCCAAAGCTGATGTCGACCGTAGGTATGTGCCCAGATCCGAAGGAGGCAGAGGATTAGTTCAACTAAAACTGTCCTACAAAACTACAACAATTGGCCTCCAAAGATATTTGGAAACTACAGAAAACTGGATGATGGTATGCGTCAAGGAACATGAAAGTAGTAAGCCTCTCTACTCCGTAATGAAGGAAGCCAACAAATTCAAAATGGAGTTCCAAATGGGCGTAGAGATGCAACTACAGCACAATACACCGGCTGAAACTGCAAAATACCTAAAAAAGATAGCTAAGTCGAATGCAACCGACCATTTACAGAAGCGATGGCAAGATAAACCGCTTCATGGCCAATACTCTGCCCGTACCAAACAAGCTGACGTAGACAAAACCCGTACCCATCAGTGGCTACGTAGTGCAGGGTTGAAAGCGGAAACTGAAGGTTTTATCCTTGCTGCGCAGGACCAATGCTTGCTAACTAGGAATTATCAAGCACATATACTAAAATATTGTGTCAGCCCAAAATGCAGATTCTGTGATAAATATCCAAAAACGATTGATCATCTTGTATCAGGTTGTACGGTGTTGGCACCCACTGAATATAAAACCCGACATGACAGAGTGGGCCAATATCTACACTGGAAAATCTGCAACTTCTACGGGAAGAAAACTGAAAGAAACTGGTATGAACACCACCCAGACCCGGTTACGGAGATAGGACCTGTTACAATTCTATGGGATTACACAATACACACTGACAGAACAATCAAGGCCAACCGCCCAGATATTGTTATTAAAGACCACAAACAAAAACGGTGCCTCCTTATTGATATGGCAGTCCCTGCTGACTGCAATGTATCTTTGAAGATATTCAAAAAGTTGTCAAAGTACAAGGACCTTGAAATAGAAATCTCGAAAATGTGGCATATGGGAACATCAACAATCCCTGTTGTAGTTGGAGCCCTAGGACTGGTTGGAAAAGATTGCAGTAGACTAATTGAAGGGATTCCTAGAGGTCCATGCCTCAAGGAGATACAAAAAATTGTTCTGACAAGTACAGCCCACACCTTACGAAGGGCTCTATCTATGTATTTTTTTTTTTTTTTTTGGCAGTGGAAAGTGTCATGACGCCATTTCTAACCTTAGGTCCCTGGACGGGACCCGGAAAGAAATGTGTAAACGCCAGAAATCAAAGAAAATAAAAGTAATAATAATAATAATACTTTATTTCATTTTTAAATTAATATTATTATTTATTATTGATATATTAAATTAAATTATATAATAAATTATAATCCTTTTATAATTTTCCTTTCTTTATATAATCCTTCCTTTATATATTCTTCACGGTTTTATTCAACTTTTACAAACAAAACATCCAATAGAGTAAAAGGAACGCTAACTTACATTACTTGATTGCGTTTTCTGCCAGTTTTAGAGTTGTTTTTCTAGTTTTAATATTTTAAAATGGCGTAGATTACTGTAGAGTTTCCAGTTCACTATTGTAACAAACATTCTAAATTGAAATGGCTCTATGGACCACTTCAATATTACTGTGGTTCCCTAATTTGCTATTTTTTGTGTGGACCCCCAGTAATGTTACATGGACCCCCAGGGTTTGTATGAACTCCAGTTAAGAGACACTGACCTAACGCTTCTCGATTAAAGATATAAATTGAACTTTTATACTGACAAACTTTCTGATAAATTAAAAGCTGATAATAGTGTAAGGCTATAGTGTAAGGCTTATTGATACAATCACATATATATTAATAATTATTTCATTAAAAATAAATATATTTGTGACAAAGATGGTTAAATGAGAAGAAAAAATATAAAAAATATTTATTTTTGTTCAATGAAAAGATATTTTCCCAACTTAGGGCCAGTCACTCAGTAACCTGTGACAGCGATAAGACATTTGGTCAACTTACTAATGATCACCATAGTTCATTAAATACTATAAAATATGAAGTAATAAAAAAACAAAAACATTTACGATTTTAATAATATATAAATTGAAACCCCATATATAAAATAGAGAAAAGCGTTTAAATAAACCAATGAATAAATCGAGGCCTGAGGAATGGCTAAAAAGGAATGGGCCATACACGTTTTACATATGAACGTTTCGTAAGGACAAAACTGATTAAATATTCTTGACAACCATGTGAGCCAAGGGAAACATTTTGATGCCAAACTTATAGTTAAATGGGTTACAAAATCAGCGGGGAATTTTTCCAGTATCTTTGACCGAGTAATCAAATATCCCAAAAAGACGCCGAAGACTCACCGTCCGAGAGGAGATCGCTTGAGAGTTATATATCGATGAATTAAAACAGAGAAAACGAGAAATAGAGAGAAAGAGAGGGAGAGATAGATAGAGAGATAGAGAGAAATATAGATAGAAAGAAAAGGGAAAGAAACAAAGAAGCGTAAGATAAACAGGGTAAAGGAAAGAAAAAAATGATCATTTAAACAATGTCGCCATTTTGCGTAGCGTAGACATTAATTTCTATATATTTATTTAGATTTTACTTGTTATAAATTAATTATTGCCGTCCATCTATTTGGAATTTGATTTAGATTCAGAAAGCCATATAATCCATCTGCTGATGAACATTCTAAGGGAATGCATATAATTTGAATTATTTTTGTAAAACAGACGATTTAATTTTCATTGGACTAGGAAAAATATTGCCGAGAATTATTTGATCTCGCGAGATGCGAAACACGAACGGAAAAAATGTGTCCATCCTATGTATCTACTAGAGATTTGATAGGTGTAACGTGTTTTTTAGCCTTCATTATTTTAATGTTGACTTTGCTAGATGTAACAAGTTCTTTTCTAGTATTTTTTCTCGCAGTTCTTGCCTGAGACTTCAAGCTTTCAAATCAATTATGTGCTTCAGAAATGTGAATGTAGCGTCATTTCGAATCTTGTTCTTTTGTCCTTTCTTTTACACTCAGTAACCCCTTGTGTCTCAGTGGTTTTGTTACCTTGCTTGATTAAAAAAATGTCAAGTATCATGCTTTTTTGAAATATTAAGCAAATAGATACATTTTAATGGTAGAGCTGAGATTCGAACCTTTCTCTCTGGGTTAATATTTTCTAATGCGCAAGTTGTTCTAATGAACATGAGGAAAGATGAAGATGAAAGTAACATCAAATGAGTTTTACACAAAGAAAGAAGTAAATGTATCTTCATTTGTTCGTTTTTAGATGCGCAAAATTGCGTTTTTTTTCCATGAGTTTAATAATCAGCATCATATCTATGTTTGTATGTTTGTCGAAACATCCTCGCACTTTTTCATCAATGGCTTTAACTGTGGGTATGTTGCTTTTTGATCAAATGAAATCTTGTTTCTCTAGACCGTATTAAGCTTCTTTAGATGATGAAAATCAAACAATAAAAAAGTTACACCTGCCTGAATGCCGGCAGTGGCCTTTCTAGCAGGAAGACTACGAAAAGTCACTTCCATCCAACTAATTCTATAATTACTCACATCTTTTCAACTGGATGCTATTTTGAAATCGTCTTACTATTAGAAATGGCTTTTGTACCATGTCTCACATTTGCTAGGTCACTTTATAAGGATAACCTTGCTTAGTCAGCTTTATAGTCATGTTCCTTCCAATTTCGATTGATGACTCAAATCGTAGTGAAGGGAATCTTGAACTTGTTGGAAATCAGTCAATATCCAACTCCCTTACGAGGATGTATCACCTCATTAAATTCACGAGAGAGATACTTTGTCATTTCTGTTTTGAAAACGTTCGCAATTGACAGCCGGACCTCCACCGATATTTTAAAATGAAATATTTTTGATCAAGGTTTGATCTGATTGTTTGGCTAAATTTTGAAAAGGAATTAATCTCAAACAGCAATGCATATCCTGTTTCAGTTTTGAATGTTTGGCTTTTACCTTCTGTTGTATTTGCTTTTTCATTTATGTGGTGGAAAACATTTATTTTCCTTATAAGTAGTAGATCATAAATATTTACCATATTCTATTCAAGTTTTAAGTCAGCAGCGAGAATAGATATTCTTATGTTCTTGAAAGATCCTGTGCCGAACATATGTTTGGGGCACTGGATATATGTGTGGTATTCCGATATAATTAAAACAATTCTCACATCGTCAAGCAAAAAAAAAAAAAAACGCTCTGTAAAAACGCAGTTATATATATATCTGTATGTATGCTATTATTCATTCTGCCTCATGTATATACTTCATCGATATATAAAACACATATTCATTGGATTAAAAATGTATTTACCGAAGGATTGCAATATTTCTCTGCGCAGTTAGGATGTAAGTCGGTTTGTTCTGCGCGGAAATAAACAAATGCCAACGACTTT